>MU004392.1:0-126843 GCA_010405375.1 Lophiostoma macrostomum CBS 122681 | reverse complement strand
AATAATATTAGCTTCCTACGCAATAAGGTTTTTATATAGCTGTTAAGGTATAGTACTAGTTTATACTAGATGATCCTGGATCGGTAGGCGGTATTGACTCGGTAATGTTAACGACTCGGTGATAAAACACGTTATAAAGCCTAACTTATTAAAATTATAGGTATCTTTATTAAGGATGCTATACTTAGCCTTTGTATTTTCTATAAGCTAGAACTACTTTTATATAACTATAGGATCTTTATAGAGGGCTCTCTTATAGTTATACTTTTAATTAAACTTAACTTTAAGCTCTAGCTAGCGCTTAATAAAGCTTGTAGCCTAGTTCTATCTAATAGGGTTATAGTAACGCTTAGCTAGTAAAGAATTGGCTATATCTTTTATAGTAGCGAGCTAAGGTAGAAATTCTTACTTGTCTAGATTAAGTATATACTAGATAATTACCTCCTTTTCTAACTTTAGTAGCTTTATTAAGTTAGGTGCGCAATTGTGTTAAAAGGTAATTCTAGCGTATTATATACTTAGTATACTTTAGGAAACTTTATAGATAGCTATAGCGCGTTATAGAGTTAAATTTATATCTTATTTAAGAGCCTAGAGTACAAGCTATATATGCGCTTCTTTTACGTCTAGTATAGTTTATTATTATTAAGGTATTGTATTTAACAGTAAGTTACTGTAAATTTTGGTAGGGTCTTGGCAGAGTGTCCAGCTCGCTTGTGTGTCCAGCTCGCCTGTAAGGTACGTTATAGATAGCTGCAGCGCGCTATTAAGAAAGTATTGCGTCTTATTAGATAGCGCTAAGCGCAAGCTGTATATAAGCTTCTTTTAATATAGATAGTTTATTATATTGTTAAGATATCGCGTTATACTATAGGTGATAGTACATTTTGGTGGGGTCTTGGCAGAGTGTCCGACTCGCTTGCCTGTCCGACTCGCTATGCAAGTACGTTATATCTTAATAGTATAATAAATAGTTATAGTAAATAATTCTTTAGATAGAATATATATAGTGTAGGCTAGAAGCAAGGTAATCAAAAGTAAGGTAGCCAACACATTACGTCTGTAGCGTAGTGCCGCCCCGGGTCTGCCTTGTTGGACGAGGTACCCATTAACCCAAACTAACATCCTGCTTTCTCAATGGAGCCAATGCTTCAACTATACGTTGAGTTATTTGTTTGTAACATGTTTGCCCTCTTCATCAATCTGGATTATCTCCAGATTTGCGTGGTGCGGATCCTCTGCGCCCACAATATCCGCTCCTTTCTCCACGTGATTCACGCCACCAAACAATGTGTCAATTTCCTCAATCGAGACCTTCTTCGTCTCTGGTAGGAAGAAATAGACGAACGCGGCAAGAAGTAGGTTAATAGCGAAGAACATGTAGAAGGCGTAGAATCCCTCATTGTCGAGAAACGTTGGGAAGAACTGCTGGACAATGGAGTTGGCAACGTTCTGGGTCTGGGAGCACATGCCGACGGCTTGGGCGCGAACGTTCATGGAGAAGACTTCGGAGGTGTAGATCCAGACTGTGGCGCCCCAGGAAGGTTTGTCTTGATGCGAGGTTAGATTTTGTCTTCGGTCTCAAATGAAGTGGCTTACAAAACAAGGCGAACAAGAACAAGAGGAAGACGATAGATATCCCCACAGGCTCCGTTTTGCTGCCATTAGCCAACGTAGGTGTCTGCGTTTCCACCGTTGCCACGATGAGCATGCATATTGCCATGCCGATAGCACCTACGATGAGCAGGAACTTCCGTCCGAATCTATCAACCGTCCAAGTGGCATTCAAGGTAAAGAGAATACCAAATGTAGCGTTGAGTGCGTTGATTAGAGCGACCGTGTCAGTGCTTGTGAAGACCTTCTTGTACACTTTGGTGCTGTATGTGTTGAGAGTACCCTGTCCGGTGATCTGCTGGCCAGCATTGATGATGAGGCAGAGGTACATGCGCTTCCTGACCGACTTGTCCTTCCAGAGAGCTGAGTATCCACTGGAGATTGCCTCCGCTTCGAACTCGATGGCCTCACGGATAGCAAGAATTTCATCTTCAACATCTTGTTCAGTTTCGCGGACTTTGCGGAGTGACTTGCGAGCATCGTCGAGCCGATTGCCGTGTTGAATGTACCATCGGGGTGTTTCGGGGATGAGAAAGACTTGGGCTAGGATGATGATCGGAACAAGCATCTGGAATATGACGACCATCCTCCAGTCCTACGTTTTGTCCCTGTTAGCAGAATAGGGATTGGCATCGATGATATGAAGACCTACCCACTCGCCGAGCTTCGTTACATTCTTCTGACAAGCGTAATTGACCCAGTAGCTGCGTTGGTAAGCATGAAATGCTCGTTATTAGGCAGGGAAGCTCGTTACGTACGCGATGAAAGAGCCAACGCTGTAGAACATCTGCCAAAACGACATAATCATGCCTCTGATCTCAGGGGGAGCTAATTCTCCGATATAGATGGGACCAGCAGCTAGTCAAGTCAGATAGTGTGATACCGACCGTACATGTTGCACTCACTCAAAGCAATACCCTGACCAATACCGATAATGACACGTCCAGCAATGAAACAGCCAATGTTTCCGCGCGGAGAGAATGCCTGAATCAACGTCGCAACGATAGTGAGGAAAGAGCCAAGGGCCATGCCCAATTTTCGACCTTGCCAATCGGCTAAAGGTCCACCGAGGAAAAACCCTGCTATGATGGCACCGACTGTGTACGCTGTATTGACTGCTCCGATGATCTGGGCGTTCTGGATACAAATTCAATAGATGCTCGGTTGGGATGATGGTAGTCGTGGGCATACAGGTTGGTTGAAGTAGGCCAGCCAGTTCTTAGAACCCTGAACGGCATTGTAGACAGAGGCATCATATCCGTAGAGCACCATGCAAGATGCTGCAACCAAAGAGATGTACCTATACTGGAAGTCAGTACCACGACGAATTTGATAGATAAAGCTGTCGTACCAATTGTACGCCCTCGTTGAAGAGACCATCTTGACGACGGATCAGGGTAGCCTGAATGATGATCGGAACCGCGAACAAATGTCCGAGACCCTAAGCTGGGTGGGAAGAGCAGTCTTCGAAAGGACCAGCGAGCTCGCTCTGACAACAGGGTAAGATGCAGAGGGTGTCACAATATATATTGCACACCCCCCCCCCATACTTCCTTCGCTTCCCGCACAGTCCAGCGTCCCATGTCCTTCCCAACAGTCGGGAAAGCAAGATCCTGGTTCTGGGGTCTTCGCACAAACCATCCACAATTACCACGAATCATCAAGAGACTTCATTCCAGAGCGCCAGCCTCGTCTTCAAGGTTTCGATAGTCTCGCGGGCACCCAAATCCGGGGCCCCAGGCCAGTCGTCGCGTTCGTCTCTTCTCCACACGTTGGACTGTGTGATGGTCGTCTTTCAGGTCGCTACTGGGCCTGATTTTCCACCAATGAAGAACGTGTACGGTCGGACATCGTATGGAGATGGGATGCTGCTTTTGCGGACAGGTGCAGTATTAGCGGTTATCTATCCTTGTAGCCGCGTGCTAGAGATCGGGGCTCGCGGGGTGTTACCCGTACTCGGCATGGTCGCGCTGTGCCGAGAACGCCCATGGACCTTCTTGCACGATCACGAGCAGATGAAGCTCAAAGAGCGGCTGAGAGAAAGCTTTTGGCTTGCTTGGATAATCCTGTTCCAACAGAGACGCTTGGGAGATGAAGGCATGGTAACTGGAAGACAATTACACATTTGTGAAGGTTGAGGGGACCTGATAGCGATGATCTGTTTACGAGTGCCTCCCGAGTCATGTTGTCCAGCCCTGTAAACGGCCAAGAGCCCAACGTTTACCACAGTGTGGTAGAAGCCAGCGGCGAGACACAGGATTGACAGATCAAGGTTCAAGCGTGCGTCGCTGGAACGAGACCCATCTATCAACACTGTTTTGGTCATGCGACGCGTGCCCTGTTCAATTGACAGCCTCGAACGTGAACAGGATCACTGAATATTACTGGTTGTGCAGCAACAACTCGATAAAACACCAGGTAACTTCCACGTGGCATTGCGTCTCCACTAGGTATACGTAGTAGTGTCCTATCGTGAGTCAACCTTGAGAATCTTGCCTGCAGCACGCAGCCCATGGACCCTCTGCAGGTGCCGCCTCGAGCTCGAACAGTGAAGGAGTGCAGGAGACGATCTCAGTAAAGTAACGATGTACATGGAAAAGTGGCACAACTGTTGAGCAACCGTTGCCACAGATTGACACGCTCCAGCAATGTTCTCTCCACACAAATCACGGCTCATGCCGAACCCGCCAAGCCGTCACCGCCACGCTGCGCATCGCCACTTTTGTCCGCCACACACGTGCCCGTCGACCCCACCTGCACTATACATCCCGCTTTTCTCAGCCTGCCATCCAGACCACCGCAAGCGCCCGAACCCCACGGAGCACCTCGAATCCTCACAACCCTCGCCTCTTCCCAAGTCCTCCCACCCAACTCCCACACAATCCCCCAAGATGCCTTCAGGCGCAGGAAGTACGTGCACGCGACCCCGATCCTTTAAAATCTTACCTTGGTCCGAATCCTCATGCCTTCGGAAGGCAAGAGAAGGATGGCCTAGCCACAGCCAGGACGCGCTGACGGCAACTCAACCCGCAAACGAGTCCCTTAGTTTTGGAAAAAGGGGCAGAAACAGCTAACAGGATGCGCACAGCGGGAACCAACCCCATCCACAACAAGAAGAAGAAATCCGCGGCCAAGGAGCTCGACGAGGATGATCTGGCATACAAGGCTAAGCAACAGGCCGGTTAGTCACACCCACACCGCACCGCACCATAACCCTGTCCCATCATCCAAAAGATCCAGGATACACGAGACACGGATATAAGGGATAGAGGACGGTCGGAGGCTGGAGGTTTGGACCGAGGATGAAGAATACATGACTAACTAAGCATAGATAAGAAGGCCCGCGATGAAATGGCTGGCAAGGCCAAGGGCAAGGGCCCTATGAATACGGGGCAGCAGGGCATCAAGAAGTCGGGCAAGAAATAGATGCGCGACGCGCAATGTGGCGCGAAGGCTACATTTCCTCGCTTCCCTCTATCAATACGAGCTCTTTTCTCTCTTCGCTCTCTCAGCACCTCCTCTAAGCCCAAACAAGGCTTCTGCATTCCTCCACCCGACCCGCTCCCATTCATCCTTTGCAAGCACGTCGCTTTCTTTCAGTTCTGTCATGATGCCGCTACCCCTATCTTCCTATGGATAGTTCCCCGCAAACAATACTCGATCCACAGGAGTCTGTTTTAAAAGTGCGCGCATACTGGGTACATCTAGGGTATCTGCTGTTGTAATGAATATGTTGTGTTGCCAAACATCGAGGAAACCCCGGGTGGGCTTCAAGTTGGAAGGGAGGGCGGCAACGACGTTTAGTATGCGTGGGAGCAGAGGCGGGATGGAGTGCGCATTCTGTGAGAGCACGAGTCGGAGGTTGGGGTGGCGGTCAAAGGCACCAGAGAGATAGAGACGGACGAGTAGGATAGGCGAAACTGCATGCGTAGTATAGAGATTGCTGAATAGGGCGCCCGTAATAGAAGCCGGAAGGACGCCAGGGGAAGGGCTTTCGAATTGTGCGACCTATGCTCGGATATCAGCATCCATCACATTCCACTCTCGTTCTGACAACCAAGTATTTCATCATACAGGAGAGCCATCTACTCACCTGCTCCTTACTCGGGAACAACGGCCTCAAAAACACTGGAACCCTATACCTCTCCGCCACCTTCCAAAGCTCTTCAAACAACCCCCCTACTCCTGCTCCTCCCACTCCATCACTCTCTTTCCCTTCTCCTCTCCGAAACCCCAGCACACCCCCTACAAACCGATACTTACTGACACACCTCCCCAGCTCCTCCGCCGCACTCTTCGCATCCCAACACGGCAGCAGCGCAAGTCCCGCAAAGCGATCCTGGTTCATCACGATACTGCTCGCGAGCGCATCGTTGAGCTTCTGGCACTGTTTGGGCGAAGTATCGATGGGTAGGTGGGAAAGGATTTGCATAGACGAGTTCTGGGTACGCATGTCACGGAGGCGGGCGGGGCCGAGGTTCTTGAGCTTGGAGAGAGTGGGCGCCGGGATGATGCCTGTGGCGGGATCGGTTAGGGAGGTCGAGGAGATGTCAGGAGAGAGGTAGAAGGACTCGGTGTCGATGAAGGGGTGGGAGGACATTTCAGGTGTATGATGGTGGTACAAAGATGCTTATCTGTGTGGATAGAAATCGTGCAAGTAGGTGGTAAGGGAAGAAAAGGTGGACAGTAGACGAGGTCGTTGCGAATTGTGGGAGACGTTGAGACGAGTAGAGGGATTCTAGAGAGGAAAGAGCGATATGGGAGGTTGGGTCACGATCGCGTCAATGGTCTGGAGCATTCTGAGTGGCAATGTCAAAAGACTTGCAATTGTTTGATTCGACGGCTTGCTTTTAACGCTTTGAGTACTTCTGTTACTTGAATGCTTTTCTCAACTTTTGTTCCTAGCGATCCAATCCGATGTGCTATTCATAGAGGCATTGACCAGGTCCTGTGTACAGATTGTAAAGTTGAGGAAATCGTAGACCAGCACGGTCGTTCATGCTATCCTGTCGAGTTCCAGGATAGTGGGTATTAGGGGGCTATGTCGATGTGACTCGACGATAAGGGGTATCGTAAAAAGGAATACACGTTGCCAAGTTGATGATGGGCCGCCGGAGTCGCGTGTATACGCTCGAATATCTCTACCCGTCATAGTCGACTCGGCGTTTTCGTGTTTCCGCTCCAGGTCCGGTCGTTCTAGGGCTAGGTATGCGGCGGAGTTGACTTGACTGCGCCTCAACGCCTCGGGTCATAAATGGCTCCGGGAGGTGATTGTAATTTTTATCTTCACGCGCTGCACTCCTCCTCCTTCTTGCTCGCTCGTTCAAGACGCTCGCCTTCCCTTCTTGCTACCAAACGTGAATGCTCGCCGCCGGACACCTTCGCGCTTGCCATCGTCCGAAGACGTGACCGGACTTTGATTGCCTGACCGAGGCGTGTTCAATTGAGAGCTTGATGATGATTCTGAGGTGGAGCGCTTGCGACCTTCCTCGGCTAAGATGTCATCCAGGGAGACGTTGAGGTGGGGATGGGTATATGTGGGGGCCTCGGAAGGTTCGAGGATCTCGGTGAATTTGGACGTCATAGTTGCAGACCACGAAAATTAGAAGAATGAAATGTCCGAAGGGTACGATACGAATAAATAGTATGATTGCCCTGGGTCTACGTCGATAGATTCAAAAATCATATGTAGTAAACGATAGATGGTGAAGGGGGAACGTTTATTAGAAGGCTTGAACAGTTCGGTGGTCTAGAATCAGGTGCAGGGACTGGTGTCACCAACGCAGGTGTTACCGAGACTATTGAACGAGCTGTCAGGTAACCGCAAACGAATGCTGTGTAATGTCGAGAGTTTGCTGGTGGCAGGGGAGGCGGCAGAGTTTTTAAAGTCAGAGAGGAGGAGCACGCGGACACCTGCCATTCACCATGCGGCCAGGGTCTACCATCGGTTGTACCAAACCAGGGTCTTCGACCGCTGATCGCGTCTCGAACACACTGGGGCTACGCAGGGATATGACGATTGTGGAGCTTCTAGACGAGTGGCACGGTCACTCCCCGGAGGCTTTCGCGACGGCAGTGGTGGGCGCTCGTGAGCCGCCCCCGAATCCGAGAGCCCAAAATAGCAGACATCAGACTGTCATTTGACGTTCTTTTCCGACCTCTGCCCGTGAACACCGGCCGAGGGCGGCAGCGTGGATGCGATGGAAGAGATGGAAGCGGTCCTCGCCGCTTCCTTGGGCCCTTGCAACAATCCTTCAAGCCAACAGCTGCCGCCGGACCGCATTGGGCTTGCGCAACGTCCTTTGCCACAGTCTGCTGGAGAAGCAATAAACTCCACGCAGCACGTGTGTGCCGGTTGCGCAGCGCCCTGGCGATCGGCGAAGATCGACTGCTGCTCGGTCGAACCACCATGGCTTTCTGTTGCCCCGCGAAATCTGATATGATAGAGGATCCTCATAACCCCCCCGTCTTGCGCTGCATGTTGCCTCTTGCCCGAATGTTCTCCTCAGCGCTCGAGGCTTCGTGTCCATCCTCACATGGACACGAAGACACGAAGCCACATTTGCACGAGCCAATGACGTCTTGACGCAGCAGCCATCAGGCAGACCTTCTGATCACAGCCGGGCTGATGTTTCTCATTTTCATTTCACTGTAGCGGCTCTACTGGTACGGGCTACTGTAAATGTTTCCCTTGCGCGAGCGACCTCGGATTTTGAAATGGGTCGGCCATGCAGCTCCTCTACATAATGTGCATAGTGGTATGCTAGCGACGTCATCGTGCTTCGATGCCCGCACCCTCCCCACAGGCGCCTTCATCAGACCCTGCAGAGTGCCTGCATCAACCACACCAGGTAGCGCGTTTCCCATCCCTCGGAATGCTCGGTAATGGCGCGCTTCTTTAGTATTTCCGTGAAACAGCCGGAGCCTCGTTAATGACGGTTCGTCACCAGCGTCAGTGTCAGCGCCCGCGACCGCGACCATGAGCACGGCCCTGTGCTCCGCGCATGCCTCCGGAGCCTCGCCCTCGACCGCGTCCACCCCTTTGCCCTCCTCTATGTCCGCCCCTCCCACGGTCCGAGTGGAATGTGTCCGGTCGGGGTCCATCCCGCATCCTCTCCGTTCTTTCTTCATCCGACGCGTGGAAAGGATTCTCGATCTGCAACAGGTCGCAAAAGGTTTGCGTGTGCGGATTCGTATACTCCTGCGGTTGACCGTCCACTTGGATGCCTTGTGTTGCATCGTAAACTGGGGCCGTTTGCTGAAAGTCTTCCGGTATTGACAGCTTCCCAGGCTTGACGATATTCTCTTCAACCCATTCTAGCTCTTGCGCGATCAAAGGCCGGTACACCTCTTCGCCTCTGTCGCCAGGCACTGGCCTATCCGGATCTCCGAGATATAGAATGGTAGAAAACACACGTGTGATTGCGAGCCATTCCTTGTCATATTCCAAACTCAGCGGCCTCTCAAGCTTCGTCGCAGTCTGAGGGGCAACCTCTAACAATTGCAAAAAGTGCCGGTTTGGCAAGCACTTGTCCAGCGCAAGAAATTGAGTAACCTCATTGGTGATCGGTAACAGTTCCACAGGCTTCTCTTGAACTGCCTTGAGAACATGTCTCTCTCCATCCACTGCTTCCCCCCCATTGCGCTCGATCTCAGGCCCTACACTTGTCGGTTGGAGAGCTTGCCCATTCTGTCCATTCTGGCTAGACCTGACTGCCGTATCATCCTCTGAATCACTGTCGAGAAACACCTCATCTGGATTGCGGTGAACATGCTGCCACTTGGCAGCGTACTTGCAATGCATGTGCGCACTGAACCAGTGAGGAGGCCGAAGATGTTGGAGGACTTTCGTAGCGGCAACGCTTCCCAGGGTGCCGTCTTTGGCCTCTTGCTCAAAATACGGCTTGAATCTGAAAAGCTGCTTGAAATTCCCCTTCCACTCAACTCCACGGGGCCAATCGTGACTTAGTCCGATATCGACCTGTGAACGAACCTGGAGGAGCTTGCGAGTGTCCAGTTCCCGGACATGGTATATGCTCTTGACGTCGCTTGCATTGTACGGGAGACGTTCAAAATGCGGTTTCTTGTAGTCGTGGCCTTTCCATATCCCGGACAGTCCAGCAATACGAAGCGGACCGAGCCGCACGATGTTCGCTGCGCCCATGTAGTAGATGTTTGGCGCAACCCAACCTCCGTAGTAAAGTTCCCACATGTAGTTGCTGGCTTCGTGGTTGCCTCCGATGAATATAGTCAAGTACGGGGCGGTTCGAGCACCCGAGTAGTATTCATGAAAGTCGTGCATTGCGTAGTACTTGGCGGGCATGGAGACAGCTTGGAGATCGTGGGCATTGCGCACCGCCTGCGCGTGTCAGTAATGTCCTCTTTCCAAAGCGAGCAAAGCATACCTGAAAATCACCGCCTATGATCAGCAGGTCCACGCCGTTCCATCCTTTGAGGTCACACGACTTTGCAATGGACGCATAGATGGCATGCAATGTACCGTGGCCGCAGCCTTCAACGGCTATGCGCACGCCCTCCTTCGCCAGTAGTGTTGGATTAGCCATGGTATATTTGCTCTATGGCCAGGGAATAGGCAAAGAAAGTAGAGCCCGGATCAAGGCCCGGAGCAAATGTACTGTGAAAGGAGCCACATTGCGTGGCGGTGAGCGCACGCGCCTGAAGCTTTCAAAGGCTCTCGAGGCAAGCGTGAATGAACGCAGCGGGACATTTTGAACGTAGAGCTTAGCGTCGGCATATCGGCAAAGAGCCACATCTTGGCATCAATGTAGCCATTCGTCGACTGCCATCCAAATGTCCTCTCTCAGAGTGCACTGATTGCACTGATATCAATCATGGAGCGTCTCGCAGGCCGTGTCAGCTTCCTACAGGAAGCCGCATTTTTACTTTCCATCAGCTCGCCCGCGGCTTCTGCGACACTTGGTGCAGCGCGCGACCGACTGCTCGAGGCAGAGGAGACTGACCGCACGTCGCTTTCAAACAAGGACTGGGAAGCAATACGACGCGAAACGTGTGGAGCATGTGGGAATCTGATGGTTCCTGGGTGGTCATGCCGCATAGCCCAGGAACCACGCCAAAGAGACTCTCCAAAGAGTCAAAAGGTCCCGTCAAACGAAGCGAACCAGCATGTTCAGAAAGATATAGTCTACGCTTGCTTGAGATGCAGCCGTGAGACAGTGCAGCCGCTTCCATACAAGTTCGCCTCGAGACCGCTCAAGAAGGAGAAGCGAAAGTCCTTCACCACGGACTCGGCATTTCCACAAAACCAGCCGAGCGGGGGAGACGCTGCCAAAATGACGATATCTGGTAATGCTAGCAGCAAACAGAGAGCAAAGGCTCGCAAGGGCGGTCTGCAAGCACTCCTCTCGCAAAGCAAGACAGCAGCCTCAGGAAAGGGACTGGACCTGATGGATTTTATGCAGTGACAATTGCATAGGGCTGAACAGTCCGGGGTTTGCGCCGCAGGGAAGCCACTAGAAAGCGGCGGACCCCCGCCATGACATGGGAGCCACGGCGGGGCTCAAAAACTTTCGACCCACCAGCATTTCGTTCGACACTCGACAAATCGCCAAAAAGCTACACCACATACACATCGTTCCTGAACCTCGTCTCGTCCTGAACAACTACGCCTCAACATGGCGCAACAAAGCCTCGCCAACGATCTTTTCGAGGACATGGGAAGAAAGGTCGCCGAAGCTAGCGCACGCGAAGGCGACGACGACGAGAAAGTGGTCGAGGAGATTGAGTCGCTGTGCATGAACTGCCACGAGAATGTACAATTCCTCTCCTAAAGCTAACAGTACGCTTGGCTAATAATCACAGGGCACAACGCGACTGCTACTCACACGGATTCCCTACTTCCGAGAGATCGTCATCATGTCCTTCGATTGTCCGCACTGCGCCTTCAAAAACTCAGAGATACAACCCGCCGGTGAAATACAGCAGCGTGGGACCAAGCTGTCCCTGAAGGTGGATCGCGCAGAGGACCTGAGCCGCCAGGTCGTGAAGAGCGATACGGCCTCGTTCGAGGTGCAAGACATCGATCTCGAGATCCCGCCTGGGCGAGGGCAGCTTACCAATGTGGAGGGTGTCCTGACCATGGTGGCGCAAGACTTGGAGCTGAAGCAAGACGAGAGGAAGGAAGTCGTGCCGGACGTTTATCAACAGATCGAGAGCGTGATACAGACACTGAAAGCCATGGCCAGCGGGTCACGATTACCCTTCACCATAGCGGTCGATGACCCCGCCGGCAACTCATCTATCGAGCCATCACCGCAGGATGCATCAGGGAAATACACGCGACACCAGTATGCGCGCAGCGCGGCGCAGAATGAAGCGTTGGGGCTCGGGGACGCTGGAGGTGAGGCGCCCGCGACGGAGATACGCTCTGAATACCACGCTACGGACATGTACCCAGAACGGCCCGCCCAGCCTATGGTGAACAATGTGGACGAGGATATTGTGGAGAATCAGGTGTATTCTTTCCCTGCAAGCTGCCCAGGGTGTACAAAGCCTTGTACCACCAACATGAAGATGGTAAACATCCCCTTCTTCAAGCAGGTGGTCCTCATGAGCACCGTCTGCGAACACTGTGGATGTAAGTTACACCGTCTTGAGCTACAACTGCCCCGCTGACCCAGATAGATCGAAGCAACGAGTGCAAAACAGGCGGTGAGGTTCCTGCCAAAGGCCGCCGCATCACTCTGTCTGTGCAGACCAAAGAAGACCTTTCTCGCGACATCCTCAAAGCTGAATCTTGCGCCATGTCGTGTCCAGAACTCAATCTCAGTGTCGAGCCCGGCACGCTCGGAGGACGATTCACCACCATCGAAGGCATCCTCACTCAGGTCCGCGACGACCTCCGCTCTTCCATCTTTGACGTAGGCGACGGCGGCGATTCAATGGATGCGGCCACCAAAGAGAAGTGGCATACGTTCTTCAACCATCTGACCGCAGCCATCCAGGGTGAGGTCAAGTTCACTATGATCCTTTCCGATCCTTTGGCTAGCAGTTACGTCCAAAGCTTCACCGCGCCGGAGCCAGACTCGCAGATGAAGGTGGAGGATTACGAGCGGACAGACGATGAAGAGGAGGAACTCGGCCTCAAGGATATCAAGACAGAGGGATACGAAGAGGGCGATCGGACGAACGGCGTATCGACCAACGGAGCATGAGGACGGCTTTCTTGTTATGTTCTTTGGATTTGGGTTGGGGATGTATAGATACCATGGCCTCGTCGCCGTAATAGAGCTTTCGTGATTCGGGCAAGTCGTCCGGCCACAGCTGTCGCCCACGCCCTTCAGTGCCTTGCCACAGCCTGATACTCAATCCGCATTGCCGACATTTCGCCTATTCCGCTCTTGTCACAATTCGAACCAATCGACCAGAAGTAATACACTCCCTCGCCGTGGACCCAGTGCCTGCCTGGCCTCTTCAAAGCGAGAAGCCCTCTCCATGCGAATGTATGGTTCATACATGTTGTTCTTCATATCGAAATACTCGTTCACGGTGATTGGCACCGCTGCTATGCGCGACGGGAGGTGCTCATCCCGCCAACGGATTAGCATGCACTGTGATGTTCTGAATCTTGACACGCTCCTTCGGCCTCGACTTCTTGTCCACCTCGAGCTTCTCCAGATCATCCAGGATGTCCATGCCCTCGATGAGCCTGCCAAAGACGGTGTTCTTGCCATCGAGGTGCGGGGCAGGCGCAAAGGTGATGAAGAACTGGCTGCCATTGGAATTGGGGCCTTTGTTCGCCATGCTGACGATGCCTCGCGCATTGTGTCGTAGCGCGGGGCGGATCTCGTCGTCGAAGAGCTGGTTCGGGGTGTCGAAGACGGACGTCGACGTCTTGGACTTGGGGTCAGCGGCTGGGCTGCCGGCCTGGGCCATGAAGTTGGGGATCAGGCGGTGGAAGGGGCTGCCATGGTAGAAGCCGGACGCGCAGAGGGCGAGGAAATTCTCGGCCGTCTGGGGCACCGACTCGTAGAAGATTTCGAGCTTGAGGTCGCCCTTGGTGGTGTGCAGCTGGGGACAGGCGGCGGACGTTAGCACTAGCCCTGGACGGACGAGGGAAGAAGAGTAAGCGTGACCACGTCAATGGAACTGAGAGTGCATATGCAGTCAGAAGAGTGAGCATTCTGGAAGGCCGGAGAATTGGCGCAAGGCACGCTCCCCAGGCCTCGCAGACGCAGGTTGGTTCTGAGATATAGGTACGTACGGTGACAGACATGGCTGGGCAGCGGGGTCGCGCATGTCCAGCGTGCGACGCCGTGGAGCTTGGAGAGCAGTGGCAGCGCCGCGATGGTCGTCGTGGTACTGGTATTGGTGCTGCTGCTGGTGCTGCTGGTGCTGCGCAGGTGGGTGATTGCGGTGGCTCCAGAGCGGGCTGAGCGTGCTCGCACTCGTAGCTTAGTTGCTGCCCCCAAAGCGCCACTACGGCTCCGGGGGACGACAGGCCCAGGACGACCAGCGCAGCACGTCTTGGGCTCTCTTGGACACCGCGCGAACTTCGCCCGCCTGCTCCCCCCAGCAGTCGTCGACGTCGCCCTCGCTCTCCCTGCGCTGCCAGTGTGCAGCCGGCCGCACGTCGTCCCGCCCGCCAGGCCTCCCAGCCAAGCTCTCGCTCTCACGCTGTCTCGTCCGACGGGCCATCAGCAGCAGCAGGCGCCCCCTCTCAGCCTATCTCACCACCAGCCCTACGAACAACGACGCTCCTCGCCATTGCTACGCACATAGACCACAATACATACCTCAGAGACACGCCCGTCCGCGCACCCGCCCTGCCTGTGCGACCGCCCTGCCAGCCGCCGAGTACCCCGCCCGTTCAGAGGCAGTCTCGCATCTGCTGCATTCGCTCGCCCACGGCCTGCAGCATCGCCAGCAACCCCACCGTCCCGCGACCGCAAGGCTACGCTGCACCGCCGGCGCACCCCCGGGCGCACCCTCCCCAGAGCCTCACCAGCGTGTCTCGGGCGGCGCCTAGCACACGACGAGTCCCCGTCCTCTCCCATGCGGCCATCTCGGCGGCACAAGGCGAGCGCCGACGAACCCGTCACCGCGAGATACCATGTCGGCCTTTGTGCGCGTCTCCGGACCGCCAAACAGTAACTACCTGGTGGGCTACCCGGGCATATCGGCGACGCTGGTACGTATGCTGGGCCGCTGCTCGGCACTCCAGGGGCATCTTCTGCGCCGCCCTGCTCTGCACCGCGCTGGGCATATTACACACCCTTTCCGCATTGGTATAGCGCATAATGGCTAACGCTTAAGCAGCCACGCATAGAAGGCAAGGTCGAGATCCGGCCGCTCGTGGGCGTGTCCGCCCCCGTCCTCGTCTCGCTGGTCACCATATCGCTGCAGCGCCGCGAGACCATCCATCCCGCTGCCGACTCGGTTGCGAAGAAGCATCTGGCTGCGCCGCGCAAGGAGATTACCGACATCGTGGGCAAGGAGATGCTGCTGTACCGATGTCCGGCTGGCAAGGAGTACGACCAGGTGCTGTCCATGGATCTGCCGTTTGTAATATTCATACCGTACGGCCGTGGGGGCGAAGAAGTGGCCAGGAGAGTACCGCCGGCGAGCTTGCAGTTGCCCAGTCGGACAGCAGAGACGTACTACGAACTCGTCGTCACCGTGCAGCAAGGGCATTCCGATCAGAAGAAGTACGCCTTTTCGGTTCCCATATCAAGATACGATACGCTGTCCACCTTTGGCATGTATAATCGGCCCGAGAGTGCCGAGAGAGTCACAGATCACTTGGTGACACTAGGCATAAGCCTGCCACGCTGGAGTTATGGCCCGCTGGATCCGGTGTCAGTGTACATCAAGCTCAGCCCAAACCCGGACTGGCTGTCGAAAGCGAAAAAGGTCACCATCAAGCAAATCACCGTCGGCATCGACGAGGAGATAATATTCAACCACGAAGGGGACGAGCCATCAAGGAAGGTGAAGACGCTGGCACGAACGACGCAGGCCGTCGGCGTCAAGATGCCCGAGGCTGGCTATTTTACAAACCTAGGCCTGGTGTTCCCTGCAAAAGACTTGCGAGATCCAGACGGAATAATACCACGCGGGAAGAAGGAGTTCCCAATGTATGCTGTCAGCGGTTTTACAACAACAGGTACCCTGTACAAGATTGAGTACTACTTGACTGTAAAGGCGAGTTTCTCCAAGCCATGATCCGCAATCATGCTAACTGCTCACAGGCACAAATGTCAGGTGCAAGAGATATCCTACTTCGTCAGCCCATTGTTGTATGTCCTTTTGACCACGCCGGCTGCAAGGAAGAGATGGAAGCGATCGAGCAGGCCGCCAAAGACGCCGCCCATGTCACGCCTGACAATCCGATGTTGCCCGCAAGCACCATCATCCGAGCGAACGAACCTAATGGTCTAAAAGCATTGGGTATTGCAATGGTTGGAGGTGTACGGAAACCCTTAATCGAATGAGGAATTGGTGTGATGATAGGATTGATGTACACATTCCTAGCAGGTCTGCTCGAGGCCGTAGACATCATTATGAGGCGGATCAATCACGAATGTGCAGGTCCATTTGGAATCTAGACGACATCTTGGAAGCACCAAGCATCTACCGCCAGCCTTCGGACGCAGACCGGACATGCTGTCTCAACGGCGTCGCAAGCTTTGCGGCGACACATAGGACGGAGTCAGCTAAGACGAAGATGCGAGAGGTGCAAAATTACGGCGTTTGGTGGTACTTGAATTGCGGAGGAAACGGGAAACAGGCGGGCACCTATATACCATGTTTGGACACAGCACGGAGCTTTGGAGCCCGGATGACTGATCATTTTCTGTTCATGCGGCTGAATTTGGTTGTTTGTTGCATTTCTGCGGAGTTTTCGATTCGATTCGCGGTGCAGATGGGGGTGAGAATTTGAGCTTCTTAATACGTTCTTTTGGGAGTGGATGTCCACTTGAATTTAGGGTTTGATGGGGAGCATCTGGAATGGATGAATGGAAGGGGAGAAGCCTTTGGTGGTGCTCTCCTCGGCGTGAGTGAGGAGTGGGACGGGCCTGGGAAGGGGTGGGAGAGGATGTATAGAGACGAGCCCTGAGCTGTACTCTGGTGTGTAACGTAATTGCGCTTTGCACTGGTTGGATAGAAGAGCGACGAAGCGAGTACTATGGCACCGGCCAACTTACCACTCATACCACTCAGTCAACACATCAAGACATAGATAGCCTCGTTATTCGCTGTGATTGAGCACGATTCTTGCCATCTGCTCGTTAGGGTTTCCACATGGAAATTGGTTGCGGAGGGTCTCTACATTCGCATGCTCGAGCTTTCTCGCATTACATGCATTACCACTGGGGTTTTCAGCGATTTTCCGATCCTTGGCCCACAGCTTGCGCAAATGAAGACTATACAGCAAGACGCTTCGATGAACTCAACCTTGCTAAGCTAAAGGTGCTTTGATATCTAATTCCTGTTGGATGGTGATATCGCTTAGCATCCCTGTGGTACGACCTACCACTCCTAGACCTCGCTATTTTAATGCCAAGATTCAGTGCGTATACTTCGTGGCGCATGCTGGTCGATCATTCAAGGTCAACTCAAATATTCTTTGCTCGAAACAGTCTGAGTTTCTGCCCTCTCGCTCGTCTACTCAAGTGTACTAGTTTTATGCCATACTATTACTAAAACACTACGCCAATACCTCTCTATGACCATTATGACCCTTGACTAGACCTGTCCTCCAGCCCTCCAGAGCTCTTTACTCACTGCACACGTGTCCGAATCGGAAGACTCATCACCCTACCACTTCCACTTACATTACCACCGTGCTCGGTCTCGTGATCGTTGGCACTTGAGGAAGGACCTGGTTTCTTTGATTGGAAAGACGAACATGGTGATGCGGAATCGGCAATGTGTTCATTGATCATTTGCAGAATGGTGTTGTACTGTGGACTATGGGGACCGAAGGTGTGGGAAGCGTTGCGGAGGGAGGATTCCAGCTGTGTGGATGTTAGGGGGGATTGAGAGTGGGAAGGAGGGTGGAGGGGAGGGAGGTGGAGATGAGAATTGGGAAGAGGATATAGGGAGGTAGACTCGGGGAGAGGGAAAGGAAAACGAAAGGGTTGTAGGTATCGAAGGTTTACGTGTATGTAAACGTACCGAGAGGAGAAGATCGTCTTGAGCGCTTGACATGATGTTGGTGCGAGTCTGTGACCGCTGTCCGAAACTGTGGTCTTTGTTCGGTTTGAGTACCCAGTATCTATGATACGGAAGGGAGAGAGACTCGTGACCACCCCAGGCGGACTCGCAGAATAGTCGGGTTGGCCCGTGTCTGTGGAGTTGTGAGAAGGGAAGAGGGACCGAGAATGCGGGTTCAAGGGTGGTCGAAAATCTACCGTGATTCTGTGTTGACGATGGGTTGCAAGCCTTGATCTGGG
Organism: Lophiostoma macrostomum CBS 122681; assembly: GCA_010405375.1. NCBI lineage: Eukaryota > Fungi > Ascomycota > Dothideomycetes > Pleosporales > Lophiostomataceae > Lophiostoma > Lophiostoma macrostomum. The sequence continues at coordinate 108,793 of MU004392.1, read as the reverse complement.
TATCGGAGAGTGTTTGCAGTATACCTCAATCAGAGTTATCAGTTCCGAATCCAAGAATCCAGGGTCAACAGACGACCCTAGCCATAGTCAACACGTAGCCAGTCGGAACGCATCGGCAAGTCCCTGCCTGTCAAGCTGTCACCGCCTTTCTCTACCCTGACCTGCCCCGCATATGCCACGCCACGCCATGCCTGTCCAAAAAATGAACCCCACACCACCTAGGTAATTGAAAGACAAAAAAAATGGCGCTATTGATGAGAGTGGGATTCGAACTAAATATTGAATGTTAGTTAATCAATTTTCTCCACCGTTGTGAAGAGCACATACCCCACGCGGTTTCCCACTGCGGAGAATTTCAAGCTCACAAAGCAAGCCTAAACACAGCGCCTTAACCACTCGGCCATCTCACCTGAAGTGCAATCATAACGTTTTTGAAGACATAAATAGTAATAGTACAGAGCCAAATTGGGGCTTTGAGTTTTTTAGACCTGACCTGGAAGGGGGAGACGTGGTTTGTGGGTGACGTCTGACCGCTAGCATGGTTCGGTAGACACGCGAAGTCTAGAACCCCGCAGATAGTGGGTAACTCGTGAAGAGAGCCAGGACGAGCATCCAGATGTTGCTTGAGCCTCACATTTGGAGCGTATTTCGAGTCACTACGAGGTTCTAGTGTTCATTTTGAGATTGCGAATGCAGGTCTGCATTCGTTGCGCCTAATGCGAAAGTACTCATTGAATTGCAGATTCGAATTCTCCTCCCTCAAGTCTAAAGTGAGGCACACCGAACTAATATACAGACGTCCGAGACTATGCTACCTCTGTAGGTGGGTAAGATCGGTTTGAATTCAACTTTGCTTTTAGTCATCGTAACATGTGTCTCGTTACAGCGTCAGTCATTACTTAGACGACCTCGGGACAGGAGATATCGGCCTTCGTAGTTGAACCTGGCCTCTCCGTTACGTCCAGCACTATCATATCTTCCACTCGATGTCTTCCACTCGATGTCTTCCACTCGATGTCTTCCACTCGATGTCTTCCACTCGATGTCTTCCACTCGATGACGGGGCATGTTACGCTTCGACCCGAAAGATGAGCAGGATCAATCCACTCTCCGGCGCACATTGCGGCCAGCCTCCTCCGATCCCATGCCTGATACCACCTCTGTCACCAGCTCCCGTAACTGTCGCTGTCCGTCTTCTGTCTGGAAGTCTTCGCGCTGAGCGAGCTCCTCTATTCGCCGCCTGATTTCTGGGTCTGGAGCCTCTCCAGCAGCATCTTCCTCCATCGTACCAACATTGACCTTCACACCGTCCGGAAGAGGTGGCGGCGGATGGATCTCATCGCCCTCCGCAGCTGTTGCTCCTGCGCCAGTGCCTCCACTCCTCAGTCCTCTGAGATATTGGTACACTGCATGGTCCTCGCCCTCCTCCTCTCCAATTTTCTCTTCCGCTGTCTTCCCTTCAGCATTGCGTATCGTCGTATCAGCTTCCAGCTCCTCCACCAGACATCGCGCTACGTCTGCACTCTCGGCCGTGAACAGCGGCGTCTCGCCGTCTTCGTCCAGCAAGTTCACGTTGACCTTGTACTTTTGTACCAGCTCGCGGAGCACGTGCAGTTGGCTGTATGACACCGACGCGTGAACGAGCGAGTAGCCGTGCGCATCAGAGGCCGACGCAAGCTGCGGATGCTGGGCGAGAGACGTGAGTATCGAATTGGGCCGGGTGTCGATGAGGTTGAGCAGGAGGTCGATGGTGGGCTGGGGCGGAGCAGTACGCTGCGGCGAAGCCATGGCTGATGACTGGCAGGTTCCTGAGTTGGGCAGGCGCCTGTCGAGAGTGTGCGTGTTTCGTCTTGCTCGAGGCTGACCAGACGCGCCCGCGACAGAAGGTGGTGTTGCTCGATTCCAAAAAGCCGTTTGCGCCACAATCGCGTGGCGCTGGTTGCGTCAGACCCCCAACTGGGCGTTCTGCACGGAATCGCCCTAAGATCGGACTCTTCTACATTAGCCTGCGATCTTCGAGGTCCATCGTCCAGAGAAATCACCTTCGTGTGATTGATTCCTGCAGCTACCGCGGGCTTCGCAAGCATCGCCGTCTTCTTGCCGCTGCCGCGCGTATTCCAACAGCTGTTGCTCATCGGCGCCATCTCCGCGCGAAGAGCCATCCAACACAGCCCCCTTCTCGCAACGTCAGACCTCTCTTGGTCCCAAGCCTTCCGAGAAGAGTGTCGCGTGTGCACTTTCTTGTGCTCACCCATCCACTCTCCTATACAATCCCGAACCGGGCACAACGCTCACCGTCTCGGCTTCCTGCCTTCGCTGCATGGCGCTTTCTTTGTTTATTTTCCGCACAGCACACCAAACTATATAGCCTTCATTTGCGCTCACCGTCTTTGCCGGTCGAAGTGACCGCTCACGTGCGCAACAGCACCTGAAGACTGCAACGTTTCGCGCGACACTCCTCTACGCTGTCTTGCACACAGGCGCGCCAGCTCTCCCGAGACAGTCATGAGGTCAACGAACATGCCGTCGAAGCGACTCATCCTCTCATACATCTTCGATTGGATCGTAATAGCGTAAGTTATTTCTCACTCACCTTCCAAGGTCCACGGCCTGGCGGAGAAACATCAGTTTAACATTTACCGCTCAGCCGCAGCGCCTGCTCTATCATCGTACTATGACACTTACTGACAGCCCACAGTCTCATTGCAGGTGTAGGCGGTGGATGGAACTACATAAAACCGTATCACAGACCGTTTTCGCTCGTGGATCTTTCCATCGCCAATCCCTACAAGGTCCATGAGACTATTCCAACATGGCTTCTGATATTTGTTGGTCTCGTGATCCCAGCAGGCGTCGTATTCGCGGTCTGCCTGATCTTTGTCCCTGGTCCTACAGCTAGCAGAGGAACGCCCAATTCCCTCATCTGGAAGAGGAAGATTTGGGAGTGGAACACCGGTTGGATGGGCCTGGCCCTGTCACTAGCAACAGCTTTCATGGTCACCCAAGGCATGAAGGTCCTCTTCGGCAAGCCTCGACCGGATCTCCTCTCGCGATGCCAGCCCGACCTGACCAGCCTCTCTGAAGCTACGGTCGGCAACTACGGGAGTGGTTTCAACCAACTTTGGATCTTGGTCACATCCGATATATGCCAGCAGCCGGACGACGATCTCCTGCAAGATGGGTTCAAGTCGTTTCCTAGTGGACACGCCAGTTGTTAGTTTTATGTGCAACTTCTTACTCTTGTGCCTGACTAACTCGACATAGTCTCCTGGGCAGGACTACTGTATCTGACCCTCTTCCTTGCATCGAAGTTTGCGGTCGCGATTCCCTTCCTACCTCCCAGACCTTTCAGCACCAATCCTGCGCACACGTCGGCGATCGCTCCTTCGAATCTCAAGAACAAGAATAGCTTTGCGACCGGCAAGACAGCTACCGACTCAAGTCTATCATATCCGTCGTATTCGGAAGATCATGTCGTACCAATACGTTACCAAGCCGCTGCGCCCCCGGTTTGGACACTCGTCCTTGTCCTCGTTCCAGTGGCCTCTGCAATCTACATTTGCAGCACGCGCTTCACAGACTACCGGCACTTTGGATTCGATCTCCTGTTTGGCAGCTTGATAGGCATCACGAGTGCATGGTTCAGCTTCAGATGGTACCACCTCCCCATCACGCGGGGGGCCGGCTGGTCGTGGGGACCCAGAAGCTACGAACGATCATGGGGCATTGGTGTTGGAGTGGGTTCGTACGTTGGGACCGAAGGTTGGAGTCACCATCCTGGATCGAGTCCGCTTGACAATGGAGGCCCAGCTGGTATCACGGATAGCGAGAGACATGACGATCCCAGGAGAATCGAGGGTGATGACGCGGTGTGATCTGAATGTGGCGGATAGAAGTTCAAAAGGCGTTGGTTGGACAGGTCTGAAAGATACCAGGCGTTCTATCTATTTACATTGGTCTATAGTCTGTTACAGTGGCATATCAGTAATGTAATGTACATATTATCGTGTCATATCAGTCCATCGCGTTTGGGTTCACCCCATCATGCTTCTGTAGGATTTGATTGCGTTATGCGTTCTCTAAATCCCCTCACGCTTGCTCTGTTGTCGTTTCCTTTTGATATATACTTCAACAAAGCGGTGACTGATGCGGATAGAAAATATACCGTCCTTTCACTAAAGCTCACTCACGCACGAACAAAGAACAGCAGCTCAACCTCGCGGCTCCTCCTCCGCCTCCTTTCTCGCCTAATCACGACACGCACATAACTCTACCACATCCACATCAACCCCAAACAACTTTTCAACCTCGGTCAAGTACAACTCGCATCCACATTGGCCCTGCTCGGTAGGTCTTACGATTTCTTTGTTCCGTTTTCTCATGGTTACCCCTGCCCTACTCAGACTCTAAGACAGTGCAAGATCGTCAACATGTCCAATAGAATCCATCATACAGACACCATGCCTCCGCACGTTGGGCAAGCTGGTCGTGTGCAGAATGATGGTGGCGTAAAGCAGAATGGTCTGCAGCAAGTTCCCGGTCAAGTCCAAGGTCAGTCCCAAGCCCAGGGCCAGCAGGAGATATCCAGAGAAGACACATTGGCCAAGATCCAGGAGTGGTTGGATTCGGTGGATAAGAGGGATTCGAGGAATGTGTTTCAGTTGGCGGGTATGATGGGGTTGCTTGAGTAGGGGTAGATGGAAGGAAGAGTGGATGGTGGAAAGGGGGAGTAGGTGAAAGGGATTGGGCACGACCTAGGAAGATTTGGACGCTCGGGTGGTCGGGGGTATTTTATGGATTTCAAAAATCTTCCAAGGTTGGAAGGATGTGGCAAGCCCGTTTCTGACATCACGACATCACGATCTTCCCCTTCCTTTCTTGGGCGGTCGTTCTTTCTCTTCTTGGTTTGAGGTCGCTCTTCCCCTCTCGACCTTTGCCCTCTCCCTTCGGTCTATTCTCCTCCACTTCACTATTTCCAGCCTGCTCTGGGTAGGCAACACAGACTTCCTCATAACTAGGCTTACCTTGTACGTTGGTACGTTCGTTGGGCCGACAGACAGCTCGTAATGATCCTCATTCTTGTAGATCATTGGGCCGTCTCAGCATAACCCCGCCTCCTCTTGTACCCGACGGGTCAAACCTTGGAAGCTCGTTTAAGGATACCCAGAAGGTGTACATGTGCTGTGTGTACAGCATGAGGGCGCTGCCAGCATCATACGATTGAAGGAAGGCGTTACAGTTCAAGTACACCACCTGTGGGTCGCAAATATTGCTAAAGCTGTCGTAGATCGAGTGTTCCTATGTCTGCGTGCTCGGAATGGGCTCTATGTTGCATGCTGCTCCGGTTCCTGCCTTTCATACTAGCTACAGCTTCATCGCCCACCATATTTTTCGCGTCGGCTTCATAGCAACGGCAATGGAGCCTGGTTATATAGCAGCCGTTTCAGTCAGACAGGGGTCCTGAGCCAGATTGACTAGTGCGACCGATATCGTGAGTCTCACCTACAATGGAATGACGGATCAAGAGACGTCTAACATTGTCTAGATCACCTATATCGGTGTTCCTCTTGCAGTCTTTGGCGTGTTACCGCTCATTTGGAACATGATGAAGAGCTTCATTATCCGACGCCGACTACTCAGGATGATACCCGTCGAATCACGTCGTTTCTTCTCACTATCCATGAATCCGGCAGCCGGGATGGTAGCTGTGACTGTTAAGAAATATACCTGGAGAACGATGATGTGCTTCCCGTAAACAGCATAGTCATGACGCTCCAGATGGTTTCATTGCATGTGCTGAGACGGCTAGCATGTCCGAGTACTTTGCTTTGAAAGTTAACGGATGTCCTTGAAAGTAGACTTGCAGCCCCAGAAATTCTCGCATCGATGTATCGTTCTCCTCACCAGCGGTTTCGGGAATTGTTCTTGTTCGCCAGTCCCTGGGAAGCCTTCTTTAATTCATTGAAGCTCCCAGCGGAACCTGACTGCCACTGGGAGGATGCGAGTCTAAATTTCCCGAAATGCGACTTTGACGGACAGAAGCAGATCTGGAATACGCTTCAAGGCCTTGAGCGATTTCAATGGTTGGCTAAGACCTGCCACCCAACAAGTAAAGAATATTTAGATCTTGATATGGGCGACTTTGAGTCAAGTTCCGTCCTGTTCGTGTATGCTCTTATCGCTTTGTCAATAGTCGGGATACCAGACTTTGATGATCTCTCCGCACGGTTGAGCAGAGTGTTGCATGTGGCCGATACAATGATTCACGTCTCAATTTTCACAGCCTGATCTACTCGTACTCAAAAACAAATCAGCTAGATTACCAATACTAATGATTATAACTTCTCATACCTTCGAAGCCACTTGCAACATTCTGTTTCTCGCGAACTTCTCGAGCGACCAAGATGTTCTCTTGTAGTTTATTCGTGCTGGGAGGATCCGGTATAGATGCCCGACTCGAAAACGAACTTCTTCGACCGAATCCTCAAAACATCATCTCATAACACTAAGCAATGAGCCTGTGACCAGCAATACCACAGACTCCCTTTTGGTATGTCGGGTTTCGGGTATCAAGTCGGAGAATTTAGACCACTCGTTCAAGCGTTTTCTATTTTCTGAACCAGCCAGCACCCCTCAACATTACGAACGTTCCTTACAAGCGAAGAAGCATGATTATAAGCCTAAGGGATATCTACAGTGTAAGTAATCGCAAAAGCCTTCCTCCCATCCCATCCCATCCCATCCCACCTCTCACCCCCCACCCAGCCAAAGGCATACCCCACCGAGACGCCTGAGCACCCACAACACAGCCAAGCAGAACCCCTCTACTCGCTGTCATCGCCATCAAGAAGTTTCGCATAGTCCTCCGCCGAGGCAAATGTAGGAAGACTCTTGAGCTTCTTCTTCTCCTTCCGCTTCTCCTTATTAGTCTTCTTTGCCGCGGTCTTGGCGAGTTCTGCGGGATCCTCGACATCCGTGTCGTCATTCATGTCAAGGTCAACGGGTATGTCGTCGTCGCTATCGACGATGGCCTCTTCATCGTCGAGATCGAAGCGTTCGTCATCTGTTTCCTCATCTTCATCCTCGTGCTCGTTCTCGTCCTCTTCAGCTCCTGCAACGGCATCTGCCTCGTCGTCGCTTCCGAGATTAAGCTCCACGCCTCCGTCAATTTCGGCAGCGGCGTTGTCACTCATGTCATCCATGTCTACGTCGCTAAAACCCTCGTCGTCGTCATCATCTCCTTCGATGTCGGGCCTGCTGTTGACGAGAGCCTTCCAGATCTCCTCCTCGCCACTCTCGCTCTCGTCATCCTTGGCCTTCTTCTCTCTCTTCTTGTCCTTCTTTGTAGCCTGTTTCGCTTTGCCTGTCTTCTCGAAGTACATGTGGAAGAAGACCTCGTCTTCACGCACATCGTCCACCTTCCTCTTCCAGAATTGCTCCGAGTTGACAGGACCATGCAGCTTGTCGCCTTCGCGCGATGTGATGAGGTAGTCACTCGCTTTCGACGTGCCGGACATGGGTTGCATGATCGACGTCCCGTGTGCGGCGTTCGGTTTGCTCTTGGCGTTTCTGAAGGCAAATTTGTCCAAGAAGTTCATTAGTGTGTAGAGCGTAGGGTCAGGCTTCTCCTTGATCGGCTCTTGGTTCAGTAGTCTAGATGCGAGAACGTGGACCGAAGGATGGTAGTGCGCCTGCAGGGGTAGAAGTTCCCAAAGGCAGGAGAGATCAGCGTGTGCGTGATCAGGGTCGCGTTTGCGAGCATCATAACGCGTGTGCTCTGATACACCGTCTTCTTTGATTGCCGAACCCTCCTCAGGCACATCGTCGTAATGCTCGTCTCCACTCTCTGATGCGTTGTCTTCGGGTGTAGCCAGCATCGATTTGATACCTGGGAAGGTGACGATAAGCTCCTTGATGAGGTACAAGACACCGCAGATGAAAGGCGGTTCGTGCAGGTGAATGATCTGAAGTAAGCGCTTAACAAAAGCCTTGACACGCCGAACACTTGTGTCCGCTTTCAACGCTCGATACAAAAGGTTCAGGTATAAGATGTGTTTTGAAGTCGTAATGAGTCGTGGGTCTAAAAGAGATTCGTAGAGTGTGCGGTAGAAACGGTCTGCAGAGTGGTGTTTCGTAGCAGATATTTGCTGGATCAGCATCATGGCTTGGATGCTGGTGTTGAAGTTGGAAGAGTGAGTAACCTCGAAGATTGTGTTCAGTTGTTCCTCAAATCTGGTTTTCGTTAGTGCCACCCAAATGGCTCGATCAATATGACTTACTTTGCATCGTCCGTCTTTGCGAAGGGGAACGCTCGATTGACACCTGTTAGGACACCTGAGATGAGCTTTTCTCGCAACTCTTCTTCCGACTTGTAAGCCTGTGTCGCCAGCTTGTCGGCCTTCCTTTTCGCCATCTTCCCTGGCTTGCCTCCGCCGCCCTGAATTAACCCATTCTTGTTTAGCTTCTTTTCCGCCTTCTCCCTTTCTTTCTCCTTCTTCAAAAGGCCAACAAACAGGCTGAAATATACTTCCAATAGCTTGTTCGCCACTTCCTGCTCTTTCACACTAAGGACGGTCTGGTTCAACGTGATGACCGCATAGTACTTGGCGTGTCCACTCTGGTTCGGCCGGAAGAGTAGGTCTGACTCAATTGCGTTGATGACGACACTTTTCATGAGAGGATGGGTGACCTGCAACTGTAGAAGAAGATGCGATGCCTTGGATGCGACCTTCTTCTCCTTGTCTCCCAGCTTGTTCACAAGCAACCGGAGGAGATTCTCCTCTTGTTCTGGCTTCTCCTTCAAGAGCTCCCAGATCATAGTCAACGCTCGGTTGCGCGAGAATTCCACCTCGTCGGCGCACCACGTCTCGATGATCTTCAGCATCTCGAAGTATTGTCTCTTGAGCCAGTCCTCGTATGCCCACGCAACCAGATGAACCTTCTCGAGGCTTCCCGGCAATTTGTCGCCCGGTCTCCAGGTAGCCGCCTTTCCTTGTAATGCGCTGATCAAAGCTGGCTGTCTTGCGAACACCTTCAATTTTCGCTCCGGGGGCAGCACCACACCTTGACCCATGAGATCTTTGAGCGCAGCCAAAGCCATCAAGGCCGAGTTCCTACTCTTCTTCTTTGACAGGCCCAGAAGTTGTTCGAAGGCTTTCATGGTATGCAGCGGCGATTCCTGGACAAGCAGCGTCAGGGCCGAGACTTTGTCTTCCATTGTTCCCGTCGCGAGAAGCGTGGACATGAACTTGTGCGATGAGTCCTTGGCCATATGCGAGGTCGAATACTCTTTGGCCTCGGCTTCCAGAAGCGTGTCGGCATATTCGTGGAGCTGGTCGATGACATGGCGTGGAGGGATGGCAGCATCTTCGGCGACGGGAAGCGCGGGGAGCTCGACTTTGTGCCATTCTGGCTGAGGCGTGAACAGCTTCTTGCTGTCAGTACGACATCTGCACCTACATGCGGGATAGCAACATACCAGGTTCGGCTTCTTTCCCCCGGTTTCCCCATTTTGCTTCTTGTCCTTCTTCTCTCGCTTGGCTCTCACCGGGTCCCTGTCGGACGGCGATGACTTGTGGAAGCCATCTTTCGTTTCGGAATGGGTCCGCTTCTTGCCCATTTGATATCGCGTCGGGGCGTCGTGGTGTCACTGCAGGGCCCGTCAGAGAAGCTTCTCTGACTCGTCATGACCTGGGGCTGGCTGCTGTAGTCGAGGTCGCGATAGTAAATTTGAGTGCGGAAGAATAAAACGCCGCGATCCGAATCTTTCCCGAGATCGGCGTAGCGGCACCTGAACAAGCTGATTCGACGAGCCATTTCTGCAGAAAATGAGTCAAACCGCGCCAACACGTTTTCGCTCTTGAACTGATACAGGCCGTGATATAAAGGTTCCTCGGTGTCATTTGCATGATTACTTGCGGCCGTCGAGTATCACGAGACAGCCGAATTGTCCCACCTGGGCGCTCACGCTTGACATGCACACATGAACATACCATATTCCACGTTCCTTCTTTCGATTTGATACCCAATGGCTTCCAACCAGCCAGCAGGGGAGGAGAAGGTCTCCATTACACCCCTGCTTAAGAGACTCTGGCATGAGTCCCCGTCCACTAAACCTACTGCAGCAGAAATCGCGGCTGCGCTAGGACTCATCTTCACCAACAGCTTGTCTGAAGTTCAGACGGGAGCTCTTCTAACATGTCTGCACTTTACGGATCTGGATCGTCAAGCCGTAATACTGACCAGATGCGCTCAAGCGATGAGGGACTATGCCACGGGCATTGATATTGACGGCTTGCGCAAAGTCATCAGTGCAAGGGGACGAAAAGAAGGCTCATACCAGGGTGGACTGGTAAGCTGTTCCGTTTTCTTTGGTCAGTGTACTCGATGCCGTTGACAATTTGTACGATGCGTTGAAGCATTCTGCTTACATTGGGCCAACATCCAAATGCATTTGGCTATCTACCGCACGCTTTCCTCATACCATACAGCCTACAAGGAAAGCTTAATACTTGCTCTATATGTTTCACTACTACATAGCTCTTCGAGTCCGATGTTGCCTAGGCTGACTTGTAAATTAGTGCGACATTGTTGGTACAGGCGGTGACTCCCACAACACTTTCAACATCAGCACCACTTCTTCCATCCTAGCCTCATCCCTCCTACTTATTGCCAAACACGGAAACCGCGCCAGCACTTCCCGTTCAGGATCAGCCGATCTTCTCTCATGCGCTCAACCAACTCCTCCCAAAATCAATTCCGTCACTCCTGAGAACCTCTCTACCATCTACAGCTCCACCAACTACGCGTTCTTGTTTGCTCCCGTCTTCCATCCAGGCGCCCGACATGCTGCGAGCATTCGGAAGCAGCTCGGATGGCGAACGATTTTCAACCTCCTTGGCCCATTAGCGAACCCTCTGCATGATCTGATCGAAGCTCGTGTGATTGGTGTCGCACGCCGCGAGTTAGGCCCAGAATTCGCAGAATCTCTCCAGCAAGCAGGGGCGAAAAAGGCCATGGTCATCTGCGGCGATGAGGAACTCGACGAACTCTCCTGCGCAGGCCCTACACATTGCTGGCGTCTTGTGGAAAATCCTGCTACCAAAGAAGTTGTGATCAAATACTTCACACTAGAGCCAAAGGACTTTGGGATTCCAAGCCATCCGCTAACGGACGTCTCTCCGGGACAGTCTCCAGAAAAGAATGCTGAGATTCTGATGAGGATGTTGAATGGAGATGTCGCACCTGATGATCCGATTCTGGACTTTGTGCTTATCAACACTGCCGCACTGCTGGTCGTCTCGGGCATCTGCGATGCGGATTCGAGCGATATGGGCCATGGCGATGAGGGAGAGGTGGTCACAGAGGTCGGCCCAGGCAATGGACGCTGGAAAGAAGGCGTTCGCCGTGCCAAGTGGGCTATCACAAGTGGAGAAGCGTATCGGCAGTGGCTTGCGTTTGTAGATGTGACCAACAAGGTTACATAATATCAGGGTAAAGAGCCTGAAGTATCGTAGAGGCCAGCTACTGAAACAATGACTATGTATCATCTATCTGCTTGAGAGTCAGTATATCTATGTTCTATGCTGGAATAAGTCCCTCATGAACAAGGTAGTCTATAGCTTCGGGAATTTGACCCTCAAAAATTGAGATGGCCATGCAACCTCGACGCCCAACTTGTGTGCTATCCGAAGCACCCACTCTGGCTCCCTCATGAACTGTCTCGCTACTAATATTACGTCGGCCTGGGGATCCTCTCCATCCCTTGCATCGGTCATCTTCACTGCTGCTTTGGCTTCTTGTTCGATCTCAGAGGCTGCCTGCGTACCGTTTAGTTCCGCCACCGCGCCCCCTTCTTCGACGATATCCCGAGCCTGCTCCGCTTCGGTAATCAGTCCCACCGCTCCAATCAGCAATGGCAAGTTCTCTTTCTTGAGCTCAGCGCGGATCCGCGACGCAATCCTGACCTGGTAGTCCTTGGAGTCGAACATGTTGATTCTTTGCTGGGGATGATTTCCACCTGAGCTCACATCGAGCAAATCCACGCCCAAGCCTGGCAGTAGCTTGGCTAGCCTAATCGAGCTCTCGACGTCCCAGCTGCCGAATTCCTTTCCGATGTCCGTTTCTTCTAACCACTCCGTGCTGCTGATCCGAAGAAAGAGTGGTGTGCCTTCTGGAATCGTGGTTCGGATCTCTTGAATGATCTCGACTAAGATTCTTGTCCTGTTCTCAAAGCTCCCCCCATATCTATATCAAGAGGACGACAAGTTAGTTAAAAGAGGGTCTACATCGAAGCTCCTCGATGATGCTCAACAGAACAAGACACGTACCTATCCGTCCTCTGATTCGTCACCGGACTCAGAGACTGATGAATCCCATAACCGTGCGCAGCATGGATCTCAATAACCTGCACGCCCGCATCAACTGCCCTCTTTGCCGCGCGTCCCCAATCCTTGACAAACTCCCCAATCTCTCCTTGACTCAAAGTCCTGGGCTCCCAGTAACCTCCCTCCCCATCAGAATTCTTCTTCCCATCCCAACTCCACTCCCCGCCCCCCATCGGGCCTACGACATCCTGCGGCCACCCGCCCTCCTCCTCTGGCGCCCGCATACTGACTTTGCGACCACCGGGCGCACGAGATGCCACCCAGGACGCCATGGTCGAAGATTTGCGGCCCGCATGCGCAAGCTGGATGCCTGCTATGCTGCCCTGGGATTTGAGAAAATCGGCAACTCTTTTCAGAGCAGGGATTTGGTCGTCGGACCAGAGCCCAGGGCAGTTCGGCGAGATGCGGCCATTGGGCTGTACGCCTGTTGCTTCGACGAACACTAGACCTGCGCCTTTGAGGGCGTAGTGGCCCAGCGTGGCGATGTGGTAGTCCGTGAGAGCGCCAACCTGTGGGCCGGTTGGTGCCGTGCTGTATTGGCACATGGGCGCTACGATGATGCGGTTGCGGAGTGTAAAGTCTCTGATTTTTATGGGGGTGAACAGGGTGGGCGTCTTGGATGAAGAAGTCTTGAAGGCGTAGGGTGTGCCTGGGTCGTCCGCGTGAAGGGGGGTGAAGTATGGGAGGTTTGGAACTCCAGGGTTGATGGGTTGTTGTGACATTGTTCCAATGTTTCCAGCAACCTGATGGTATTCCTGGATATCAGAGTAGTCTCGTCTACTTTTGAGATGATCCGTCAAGGTTGTGTTGCTGTTTCCGAAATCGATTCTTCGCACCTGTAATGTCAACAACGCTTCACAACACAACCGCTTGCAACAAAATTACATATAGTGGGCTTGCGACATTTCTGTACTTTGTGACTTGCTAAAGATCTACCTTGATTTATAATACATGAATGTGGTGAGAGGCACCATTCCTAAAGCAGGCTTTGCCGAGGCTCTTTCCGATGTCGCAAGACACCATTGCAACCTCCTCGACTTCTCTCAGTCGTCCTCTGTTCAACAACACCATTTTCAGGGGACACCATTCCCCCGGGAGACATGTCCGTAGTCACGGGATCTCAAGTTCAGCAAGAGCCGCATTCTAATGATAGAATTCGCTTACGTTATGGTCCAAGCCTTCAGGGTTCGACGGGCGCTCCTGTACGGGGAGTTCGCACTACTGGGCCTGACGTTCGCCACCCGGACCCGTTCCTACACCAGCATACCCTTCGTCACACCCCGACCTGCTCGTGAGACGCTGTCCAGCGTTAAGCACTGCACTTCGCAGGAAATTGGGAACATGCGAACCGCCCTTGTGCTGATTGGTTGATCAAGACGATGCAGTTTTCAGCTTATTGCCTGATCTTCAGCTCATGCTGTGCAAGAAAGTCAAACATCTTTATACTTTCTATTTTCATAGGGCCGAATTAGAAGGATCGACGACTGCTCACAGACGAAGAGACCTATACTACCCACCTGGACTGCTGAAGGAGTCGCCCAGTCAGCACAGATTATTGCGCAACCATGTACCTCCTTTCAACGCACACGCTTCAATTAAGAGAGTTCTTCGGCAAGGCCGTTCCTCCCTACGCCATCCTTTCGCACACCTGGACCGATGATGAGCTTCGATTTTCAGACATCCATCCCTCGACCTCACGCGCTGCACGGTCAAAGTCAGGGTACGAAAAAGTATTCAAAGCCTGCGCGTTTGCCAAGAAAGAAGGATTCGAACATATTTGGGTAGATTCATGCTGCATCGACAAGAGTTCTAGCGCCGAGCTTACTGAGGCCATCAACTCCATGTATAGCTACTACAGAGACGCATCTGTTTGTATCATCTATCTAGCTGATGTCCCTGGCTTGGCGGAGCCCGATATGGGTGCCGACAAAGCGTACTGGCTGTATCGATTCAAAAGCAGTCGGTGGTTCACCCGTGGATGGTGTCTGCAAGAGTTGATAGCGCCAAAACGTAGAATCTGGCTAGCAAGAGATTGGAGCTATATTGATCCCGCGGAATTCTCAGACCCAAATGCCAAGTTTTTGGATACGGTGGCGTCGGTCACCGGGATCAGTATAGAGGTGCTAAAGGATCGGACGACAATGAGCCACTTATGTATCGCTGAGAGGATGAGCTGGGCTAGTGCAAGAAGAACGACGAGGCCAGAGGACGCGGCGTACAGTCTGATGGGCTTGTTTGGCATCAATATGGCTGTCTTGTATGGTGAGGGCTTAGAGAACGCATTCGGGAGGCTACAGGGAGAAATCATGAAGACAAGTTTCGATCAGACGATCTTCGCCTGGAGAGGTCCATATAACAACAGTGGTCTCCTCGCACATTCACCGGCAGACTTTGCGCGGACGCCAAAGCTAGGACTGTGGGGTAGGGCGCCACTGTCTCCCTTTTCCATGACAAATGTAGGACTGCATATCCGGCCTGTCATCGCGAAGACATTGCCGAGTGGTATACTGTTGGCGGTCCTACAGTGCGACATCACAGACGACTATTCCGCGGGACACGGCGTGGCAGTGAAGCTGCAAAAGGTGAAAGATACAAGAGTTTGGCTCAATGGGACAACATGCGAAGCATTTCGACGGGTCAACTGCGACCAACTAGAGTTCGTGTCCGGCTTCCCTGGAGCGCCGTATGTGGAGTTGCTGGTCCTCGAAGACAAACACGCAGATCTGCTGGACGTGGCTAAGAGGGCAGACGACTCGAGATGGGGCAGAATCGATCAAGATCTGGAATTGGTCACAACGCCGACTGGAGGAACCGGCGAATCTCGGAGTAAACCCAGCTTGGATCGGTCTCAGAGTGACGGGAATGTTGTGAGCCCAGCGAGGAGCAACACGGATATGCCGGTGTCCAAGCGCAAATGGAAGTGGTCTAGTTTTACGAGCATGTCGAACCTGTCGAATATGTCGAGTCTCAACTTGAATCCCTCTAAAAATTAGTAATGTTGGTCGACGGGAGGTATCCCTGACTTCATGCCAGCGATATTGGTAGGTGAAGAGGAAAAAGGTTGACTATGGACTGCCAGGATTGGTCTACTGCCAGCTTCCTTATAATATCCTCATACAATCTTCTCGTCCCGTCGAAGATCTTGACAAGACATTCACCTTTTCTCTCTCAACCAACCACTAATTGGCTCAGGCTGCTCAGGCTGCTCAGCCAGCCTGCTGTGCGGTGTACTGCAACTGATGATCCTTGTTGGTGGTTCGTAGCGCCTGCGCAAGCACTACTCAACTGGGCGTGGCTCGGACTATGCGGAGAATAGAAGACAACTCCGTTACACCAAAGACTACTCATTCAGTGCAGCAAAGTCAGCTAGGCTGGATACAACACATCGGACTTGTCTTCTGTTTTCCGCCCCGCGCTACACTTCGTACGAGAAGTCTGTGGGCAATTGCAGGAGTGGTGGGTCTTAGCCAGTAAGCAACTTTAAGGCTGACCAAGCATCAGCCCTCTCTGCATTAATTGGTCAAAAGGCTCGTTAAGCATTAAACTCAACAAGAGGATCGGTGCTAACCCGTATGCGGATAGACATGGTGCCGAGTCATTCTCTGGGTACCCTAGGTAGGTTTAGACGTAAAAAGCCATGGAAAGACCATTGTGTGCCCGCGTAGTGGGCTCAGGGGTTTGTTTTCTCTACTATTTACATTGCAAACCATCCGTTTGATGATCTTCGAACCTTAGGTTGCTAAGGCTCCCACACTGGTGGACCGAGGCTGAAAGAGCTTGACTTTCCCATCCTACGTCACATCAGGCGACAGTAAAGTTTTTTCGGCTCGGGTTTTTCAGCAACACTCACGGCGCCATTTCATTCGAGTGTCGGACACGTCCGAGGCGCCTCCGCCACATATCCAGTACGGCCGAAGGTTGGGTTACGTCCGTTCTACGCCTCTTCGGAGCACCTCGAGAGTGAGTAACCGGAAGCTAGCCAAGGAGTTAAGGCGCGTTGCGATAAATCGCTTTGGATAAAACCATTGCTTGCCCCGCCTCAGACATTTCTACTCCAATACTACAATCGCACACTGCGCGTCCTTCAGGAACACCATATCGATCATGGATGCCGCCGACCAGTTCGTCGAGAAGGCTGAACGAGATGCTTCCCCAGAACGATTTCCGCAATCGCGAGCCACCAACACGCACAAGAAAGGAGATGCTCACGAACAAATTGAACGGACGTTGACCGCGTCCACATCTTCCACGTCGTCGTCGTCGTCGTCTTCAGATGCCTCGGTTGCTGAGCGCGACGCGGCCATATCGCGATTGCCCACTCAGCGGGATGAGCAAGGGAATCTGGAACGCCACGCAACTGCATTGAGCCGGATTCAAACTCAAAAGAGCCAGCACAGCGCGACAGTGGGAGCGACACTGAAGAGCCGGACATCGAGAATAGCTTCAAGAAAGCCACTGCCGAATTTCGGGGCTGGCAAACCGTTTCCGCCGCCGTTGCCGGAAAGAGAAGAGTATGTTGTGGAATTTGACGGTGTGGATGACCCATTGCATGCGCAGAATTGGCCGTTCAGGAAGAAGATTATCACGGCTGCTATACTCGGCTTCACCACTCTGACCTCTGCTTTTGGCTCAAGTATATTCAGCGCTGCTACAAGAGTCGTGGCGAGGGAGTATCATGTCGGGACAACCGTTGGCGTACTGGGGACTTCGCTCTATGTTCTCGGGTTCGCAACAGGCCCCATCTTCTGGGCTCCCTTGTCAGAACTGAAGGGCCGACGATTACCTCTTGTGGTCGCCTCGTTCGGGTTCTCCATTTTCAACATCGCAGTAGCGACGGGCAAGGATCTACAGACTATTCTGATATGCAGATTTTGGGCCGGCTTCTTTGGCGCTTGTCCTCTTACTGTGAGTTGTCTTGCTTCTACGACGAACGCGAACATATACTAACATTCACAGTGTGTGGCAGCTGTCTTCAGCGACATGTTCAATAACCGCACGCGTGGTATCGCCGTCACCGTCTTCTCCGCCACTGTATTCACGGGCCCCATGCTAGCACCGTTCATCGGCGGCTTCATCATCATGAACACCATGTGGCAGTGGACCGAATACCTCGTTTCGCTCATGGGCTTCACCGCCTTCTTCCTGAACCTCTTCTTCCTCTCCGAGTCGTACCCTCCCGAGATCCTGGTCGCCAAAGCTAGCGATCTGCGACGGCGGACCAAGAACTGGGGCATCCACGCCAAGCAAGAAGAAATCGAAATCGACTTCCGCGAACTGCTGGAGAAGAATTTCAGCAGGCCTATTCGAATGCTGATATCTGAGCCCATTGTACTGCTGTTGTCGGTATATATGGCATTCATTTACGGGCTCTTGTATTTGTTTTTGACGGCGTATCCGCTTGTATTTCAGGGCGTGCACCATATGAACCCTGGTGTTGGCGGCCTGCCATTCTTCGGTATGATTTTGGGCCAGCTTTCGGCTGCGGGTTTCATCTTCTTGCGGCAACCTTCGTACCAGAAGAAGCTCGCTGCGAACAACGACGTGCCCGTTCCCGAGTGGCGATTACCCGAAATCATCATTGGAGGTGCCTGTTTTGCAGTTGGCATATTTTGGTTCGGTTGGACGGGGTACAAGGCGGACATCCACTGGATCGTTCCTACACTATCTGGCCTTTTGATCGGATTCGGGTTATTGAGTATCTTCCTGCAGGCGCTGAACTACTTGGTTGATGCATATCTCATGGTACGTCTCCCCTTTATCCCTCTGTCCTTCTACCACCTTGTTGAAAATGTGACTAACATTATATCATAGTTCGCCGCCTCAGCCATCGCGGCTAACACTTTCCTACGATCTCTGTGCGGAGCCGCCTTCCCGCTCTTCGCGCAGCAGATGTTTAATGGCATGGGTATCCAATGGGCATCCACGCTGCTTGGCTGTATCGCCATTGCTCTGGTCCCTGTGCCTGTTTGGTTCTATTACCGGGGTGCAGCAATCAGAGAGAAGAGTGCGTTTGCGCCGACGGGTAAGGCGCGGTAAAGAAGGGCTCGTATGATCGATATTGAACCGCAGCATTGTGTAGAAGAGTGAGGGTGAATACTGGTATTGAGTTCCTGATGTCTGACTTTCAAATGTGATACCACAGCGCTTTCTATGCATACCCGCGTTGAGAACTGGTTTTTCCTTCGTCGAGAATCAACAGATTGACATGGTCTCGCCCTGCGCTATACTTTATTACTTTCTCTGCTGCAGCTGATCATGGAACTCTGTCGAAGCCTCCGTTTGATGGCTGCATATTTCGCTCACGGATACTAGACGTGATCAGTCTTACACCAATCCTGGCCAACAAAACTACTCTGAAGATGGTGATGCGCTGATATGACGGACAACGAAGCTCAAACAAGCAGCGACCCCCTGGACCGCCCAGCGCAGCACAGTGAACGCTAAACATCAACATTGTACAAGCTCAATGTAGACCTGCACTCTCCACCAGGTTCTTGTTAAATATATATATCCAAGCTATAGAGTACCAACACGCCACTGTATATGTAAACTCCAGCAGTCAGGTCCATCTCCCATACTGTGCAGTCAGAAAACCCCACTATCCAACTTGCTCGACCCGCCGCGAGCAGACGCATCAGATCTAGCTCTGTGCTCTGTTCCCTACACACATTCTTCTCCGTCCATACAACCAGCTTCACCACGAATTTGGGGATTATACTTATCCCCTTCTAACCTCACCCCATTCCCGTTTACCACTATCCTCTCTCCGCCCCTATTCTCCCCTACCATTTTACAAAATGTGCCACTGGCTCCTCAAATCCTGCCCACACCCCGCACACTCCGGGCCTACCATTTACACATCCGGCCCGCTAAACTGCGGCAAAGGCGTCTTCATCCTAGGCCTAGAGTCTCAGGTTATCTGTGAAGATGTGCCTGATTTTAAGGAAATTCGGCGGGAGGTTGTGGAAGTGGTTTGTTGGGAGTGCGAACAGTTTAAGTCAGAGATGTGGAGGGGGGTAGAAGAGAGGGAGATGAGGGTAGAGACCAAGGGTGAGGATGATAGGGGCGATGAGAAAGATAGGAAGGATGATGAGCAAAGGACAACGAAGGAAGATGGGGAGAAGAAGGGACTTGGCGAAACGGGAGAGGGTATAGAAGGGTTGGAAGATAGAGACGACGATGGGCTGCTTCTGGGAGTTTTGAAGGGGTTGGCTAGAAGTGCGAGTCGGCGGAGTAGAAATAACAGAATCCCTCGTACCTAGGTCCTATGGTAGGAAGAGGAGTCGTAGCGAGCAGGTCTCTGCAGGCTCCAGATTCCAACGAGCGTCTTTGAATACTATTCTAGTCTTATCTAGTCTGGCTACAGACGCGTTGCGATCTAATACAATATTGCTATATCCCACGACGTATGAGCTGAATTTTGAATTACATTAATTGGAAATGCTTAAGTAAACCAAATTAATTTGGTTTTATTTGATCTGACGTGAGATGAGTAACATGAAGGTTTCCGAGCCACCCATCCAAAACCTATATCGATAGACTAAGTGTGTGTAACCTGCATATATGTTTGTTGTTCATTATGTAATAAATAGATAGGCCACCGTAACCTGCCGACTCGAATAGGCGTTGCCATATTACACAACCGTCAAGTATACCTACAAGCCGAGAGCTACCCAGGTAGCCCAGAAATTTCAGACCTACTCTCCGTGGTATCGAACGAAAGGAAATTTCCAAGCCGTAGCTAGCCCATAGTGTATCCAACCTATCTTATAGTCATGCGTCCCTCGCCAAACCATTCCCATTCCCATGTCCGTTCCCATTAGCATACCCATTCGTCCCTCCGAAGCCCCTCCGCAAACTCGGATTACGACTTCGACTCCTAACCCCCCTCTCCCTCTCCCTCTCCGGCGTACCCAAATCCACCCCTATCGCACCTGGACCCGCACCCGCACCCGCACCCAGCTCCCCACTCCTCTCACTAGCCACACTAGCACTCCTGCCCTCCCTTCTCAAATAATCCGCGTAAAGCTTTGCACTAGTAAACCTGGCCTGTGCTGCGCCCCCACTCTGCAGCTGCCTCAACGGCCAGACATCCCGCTCCGCCTCTCTCGTCCTCAGCACCGTGCGACTGCGCGCCGGACTCCCGCCATTCAACGACCCTGTAATCTCCTCGCGGTCAACCATGACGACCATGATGACGCCAGGCTTGGAGTCGGAACCCAGTAGGGGTGTGCAGTGAATCCAGCGCGGTTTGCCCTCGAGCGAGTCCGCGTCTTCGGGGTACGAATACGGTTCTGCGGTTGAGGAGCCCGAGTTCTGAGATCGAGCGAGCGAATGCCCGTTCGTTCTGTGTGTATGCGTGTGCGCATGGGAGGATTGTGTGAGCCAGCTGATTTTTGCGGTAACGCCAACACCTTGGGCTAGTGCGTCGAGTACACCGTCCCGCACGTGTTGTGGGCCGCCGATTCGTTCCATTAGTCTGGACTGAGAAAGCCCTGGGATGCGTAGCGCGGCGGATGTGAAGATGATACGGAGGGAGGGGTACGGCCGTACGAGGAGGTACTGTGAGGTTTGTCTTAGCTCATCGCAAGCTCCACATCCGCAAGAGTAGTTTCGCAAGTCTCACATTCTGATATACGCCGGGTAGTCTACCTGACGGGCCAAATGCGCTTGGTGGCCAAAAGTTCGGTTCGCCAATGGGCTCATCCATGCCCACATATCGTCGTGCTGTTGGAGGTGGGTTGTTTGCCCGGGTCGGTGTGCTGCTGCGACCAGAGTCGATTGAGTTTCTGCGGTTGTGCGAGTGAACGACATCGATCTCTTCGTCATTCAAGAGACTGCCAAATTCGCGGAGAACTTTAAGCGGCGGTCGATTATCAAGGGGGTCTGGAAGAGGCTTTTGAATTGCTTCTTTGTCTCTGTCGAGAAGGTACTTGAAGGATTCTAGACCTTTGCCGCCCTCGAGGAGGTGACTGATATCGATCTGGCAGCCGATAAAATAGCGCACTGTGCCGTGGTGGTCCATCAACGGGGCCATCATAACGAGATTCAGAAATGGACTTCCATCGCGACGACTGCAATCGTGTAAGCTAGCAATGTCAATGCATGCAGAATGCGACCATACTAATTGAGTAATATCTCGCATATCTCGACACCATCGTGGAGGGCTTCTGATATACGCTTGACAGCTGGCTGCTGGGTTCTAGGTCCTTGGAGAAAGCGGCAATTCTTCCCAATCACATACTCCTGGCCGTATTGAGTAGTGTTGTAGAATTCTGTACGCCCCGTCAGCTACTCAATGGTTCATAGCTCATGTCGAGCAATTCTGGGCATATATCCACGGAGTAAACGCGCTACGTACCTTCAGAAGCGAAGACGATTGGATTATCCGGCAGTGAAGGGTCACTCATGCAGTAAACCTCGGCAAGACCGTGGATCAACTCCTTCATCAAAGGTGTGTTGTTCCCGGTTATCTCCTTGACTAGACAATCCGTCACCAGATTGACCATCCGGTACGTTATATACGCCGGTAAAGCCTCAGAGACCAACTCTTCGATTGCGCCGCGCGCGAAGTTCTCGAATTTGGTGTCTTTGACGACTGCTTCGTTCTTCGAGGATCTTCGTGAATGCAAGGATATCTGATCAGCGAGTGTATTCGCATATCGAATAGCGGTAAGCGCTTTCTGTGACTCGAGATATCTGACCAGCGTCGGCGCAGAGTGCGGTCTGTATCTGTTCAGAAAACCCGTAAACCGCTGTAGGAGTATTGGGTCTTTCAAAATGACGTGCAGGTGATCTGCCGAGAAGAGTCGTTCGGCTACGAGCTCGGCGTTCTCGTGAGATACCCGCGGGGGAGGTGCTGCTAGGTCGTATGCGCTCAAATTGTCTATCGAAAGGTGCTTTCGTGCGCGCGAGTCATGTCGCTCGTCTTCGAAGACTTCGCCATCCGGATCGCCATTGCCGAACTCCAGGGCTGAGTCCTTGTGGGGTACGTTGGCAAAGGTGAAGTCGGGATCAATGGGCGAGGCGATGGTGGCAGGTAATATTTTGGATGGCGCAAACGTTGACAGAGTCGGACTGCTAGCTTTGTGTGCAATGTGCGCATAACGATTGTCGGCCATGGCTTCCAAGAATCCTGTATGCAACATGTACTTTGAGAGGGCTCGGACGAAGAGGGTATTTCAAAGAGCAGTTGCGGATCAACGAGACCAGGTCGAGGGACCCGGCTTTGGAACAAGTTTGGAAAGGCGACGTCGTTCGTGGTCCCATGTGGATCAGGTATGAATGGAAGTGAATGATAATACCATGAAAGACATGAGGACACAGAAACAGGAGCCAAAGAAAGTGATGGGTACAGAGCCACATTATGAATACGGGGACTATGACAGTATGCGGGAGGAGGCACGACAATGGTAGGCTTACTGGAAGCCGTTATTTGGCAGTTCCGTGTCTGCAATCCTCGTTCCATGCAGCTCGAGGAGCTAGAAGACAGAGGCAGCCTATGGCAACAGGACGGGGAACTGCGCAACGAAGATGAAGGCCCACATGGAGAAGTTGCGGCTGCGGGAGGCTGAGCCTTGGAGGAACTGTAACTTGCTGGAAGGATTCTACAGGGACCCCGCTGCTTCTGCGGCAGAGACGCACGCGAGGTGCTAGTTGGGGAGCCAGATGGCACGAGCAGATATCCGATAGTGCAGGGGTGTGCCGAAGATGTGACGATCGATGGTAGACCTTTAAATTTATCTGCGAGTAATTGATTTCGCATACCTTGAACCGGAGAGCTGAGAGCGCGCGTAACACGTGTTTCTAGAGTAGAGCGTTCCCTGAAGGGTTGAATTGCGCCGACGACACCTCGGCTCATCTCCTCGAGGGACAATGGCTACGCAGCGATAGCTGTGCGAGTGAGAGCGGCAACGTTGCTAGCCTCGGGGACTTGTGTCTGCAAAGTTCAGCTAGCCCTGGGACGGCGACGGAGCCTTCGTCTGAGGTGGCGCCGAAGGCAGCCAGTGCCACTTGCATCACGTTTCCGCCAGGCACCGGCACAGGCACAGGCACATGGCGTGTTGATGCTGTGGAATGACAGTTGGTGGGGGGTCCGAAGGTTTGAGATGAAACGAACAGTGCAGTTTGCGTTCGCGGGTGTCTGACGACGAGAGTCAGCATGCCTGATGCTTGCGCTGGCGTCACAACAGCAGCCAGCGTCGCTTCCGCGAGCAGCCTCGAGATTGCGTGCCGTGTCGCGTCCGGGCTGCGACCGGGTTGCCATCCCGAACGAACTGTCATCGTGGATCCCTGGGGCAGATCGCATCTTGGGGGGAGCCATGGCTGCTGGAGGCTGCTGGGGGCTGGGGAGGGCGCACGGGACGGATCATCTATCTGCCCCGCCGACGCACACGCTTCATCGTGCCTTCCTCGGGTGCCCGCTGCCAAGACATCCGCACCTTCCCATTCACTCGGCCGCATTTGCAGCATACCTGGCACTCTGGGTACTGGCTTCTCAGCGCAGGCGCCGCCCACGCATGGCTCCCTCTCCCCTGACCCGCTGATAACAACGGTACTTGCGACCTCTTGCGCGGGGGCGAGCGCCTTCGGGGGCACACCATGGACGACTTCAACAGCGAGACGGACAGCGACTACACGAGCTACTGGCGGGACTGGGTACGTACAGCACATTTTCCTGATCATTGTATATACGCCCCACAGGCCCATTCTTGAGTGCGCGGCCAGAACAATGGTGTGCGTCTTCGTGTCCAGCATCGGCAAAAGAGTCGTCAAGACATGGTAAGTCCGCCCGGCCTCGAACCGTGACACGGTGCTCACAGACACAGTATGTACTGCTTCGCCGAGGGCTACGCCGCCTCGAAAAGATGCACCCACGTGACCGCCGAAGAAACCCGCTGTCAGTTCCTCGACACGCCGATGCTGGTCATCGTCTTCTCGTATCCCTACTCCGAGAGAGTCGTCAAAATGGGCTGGAGCAAAGAGTCTCGTTGCTACCTTGTCGAGGTGGCTAAGCAATAGTGCTCAGCAACACAAGAAGGAAACGCCATGCTGATTTGGCTGTAGTTCATCTCCTCCAGAGGCAACGAATACTTCTGCGAGATCGACGAAGAGTACCTCACCGACCGCTTCAACCTCACAGGCCTCAACACCGAAGTCCAAAACTACCAACACGCCCTCGATCTCGTCACCGATGTCTTCGACTTCGACTGCGATGACGACGTGCGCGAGCAGATTGAGAAGTCTGCGCGGCACCTCTACGGGCTCGTACACGCGCGGTACATTGTCACAACGCGGGGACTCGCCAAGATGGTACGCAACCCACACTCACTGGAGTCTCTATGCAGACTCTCTACCCTCCTATCACTCTACTGACGCACCCACCTTCCAGCTCGAGAAATTCAAAAAATCCGACTTCGGCAAATGCCCCCGCGTAATGTGCGACGCCCAACCCCTCCTGCCCATGGGCCAATCCGACGTCGCAAACTCCTCCCCAGTCAAGCTCTACTGCGCCCGCTGTGAGGATCTCTATAACCCCAAATCCTCGCGCCACGCCGTCATCGACGGCGCCTACTTCGGCACCTCATTCCACAACATCCTGTTCCAAGTCTACCCCGCCGTCCTGCCCCCAAAGTCGCAGCGCCGCTACGAGCCCCGCGTCTTTGGCTTCAAGATGCACGCCGCGGCTGCACTAAGTCGGTGGCAGGGCGAGCAGCGAGATGCGCTGAAGGATCGACTGAGGGCGGTGCGCATCGAGAGTGGGTTTGAGAAGGAGGACGCCGAGATGGAGGAGGATGAGGAAGAGGACGAGATGGAAGGTGTGGATGCGTCGTTCGAGGGGAGTGCCAATCCGCCCAAGTCGTTTGAGGGCGGTACAAATCCGCCCAAGTCGTTTGAGCGTGGTGCAAATCCGCCCAAGTCGTGATTTGTGCTGCGGTCCGACTGGTCATTGGGTGGATAGGCTGGTGATGGAAATAGTGGACTAGCTGGAGGCATGGTGCTGTGACTGGTACTTCAGTGTGGAGGCACGAATCGGAGGTCTATTCTGGCTATAGCGGGGGTAGCATGAACAGGCGACTAGGCGTCTGGATCCTGGCTTCTTTGATACTTTCCGAAAAACACATCATGCATGCGCTTCATTTATCGAATTGCACATGGGCTCGCACTCACACTCACAGCAAACACTTTGTAATACCATGTGATGGAACAAGTATATACTGAATCTCAACAATCGGGGTATCATTCCCACGGCCAGTACTCAAGCCAACATATATATCCATAACCATATTCAACTACAATTCGCACGACACAGTCCAACTACAAAATAAGAAGCCAAGGGGCAGTATTCTCCAAACACCATCCTACAAAGACCGCCAAAACCGTCCAGATGAAGGGGGGTATTATGGTGACTGACGCTCAAGACTCGGCAATGCATGCGCTCTGGACCAAGGAAAGGAATGAAACTACAAGCAAGAAACAAGCCGAGGGGAATGGGACGACAGAGAAACTCCACGCAATGCAAGAAACCGCAAACCGCAAACCGCAAACCGCAAACCGCAAACCGCAAACCGCAAACCCTCTGTCACTCTCCTCTCCTGCTCCTACCCTACCCAAACACGCCCCCCATCTTCTTCAACCAGCTATTCCGCTTTCCCCCTCCATTCGCATCCGCATACGCCGGCCTTCCATCCCACGTCCGTACCGGCGCCTCCGCATACGCAACCGGCGGCGCGCCAGAGCTCTTCCGCCGACTCGCCCTGCGCTCCTCATCACTACCACCTCCACCTCTCGTAGCTTCATAATGCGATCTACGCCTATGGCTTTTCCTGTCCCTCTCTCTATCACGGTCGCGTTCGCCGCCACGGTCGCGATGCTCCCTATCCTTCCTGCCCTTGCGCCCCGCAATTCTGAGACGAATATCCTCGTCCTGACTCGGACTCTCCTCATCGCCCGGGCCCGCAGGCCCATCGAGTACTGTTTCCGCAATGGGCACTGGGAGCGGCGGTTCGTCACTGAGGCTATTGACCCACGACGACGTCTTATCTCCGCCTTTGGACAGGTATGGCAGGTTCTCGTCTTCAGCCCCGCGGGGCTTGGAGCTACGATGCTTTGAGCGATGCGCAGCGCCGTTGCGTTCGTCAAAGTAGTCGGTGATGGTTTCGCCATTGCCGTTGGTCGCCGGGTAGTCGGACGTGCGTTTCCCGCGGCGCTCTTCGCGGCGACGACGACGCTCCTCGGGGTCTTCGTCCATGTGGCTTTTGCGTCGCTCGGTGTGTGGACGCGACGATGAGGCCTCCTTGTCCCTGCGCCGCGAGGAGCGATGTTCGCCGCGATCCTCAACTTTGCGCTCTTCGCGTGCGGCACGGCGTTGTTTCTTTTCTTCCATGCGACGCAGTTCGGCTTCGGCATCCTTGTTACGGCGCTCGAGCTCGGCCATCTGGCGAGCCTTCTTCTCCGCCAGCACGGCGCGCTCCTTTTCTCGTTCGCGCTCCCGCCGGCGTTCTGCTCGCGCCTCGACTTCTTCGAGTTCTACGCGTTGTGCATCCTTCTCAGCCTGGCGACGAGCGCGGCGTTCTGCTTTCCTGGCTTCACGCTCAGCATCAGCCTCGGTGCTGGCGCTAGCTCCTGGGTTGGCGCCGCTCATCTCGTAATCGCCATCGGGATAGTGTGAGGAGCGACGGACGCTTCGTCGTTCATGGCGCAACCGCTTGGCCTCGTCCTCGGTGGCCGCTCCACGGGTGGACGATCGTTTGCGCCGTTTGCGCTCATCTTCTGTCTCGTAAGTCCTGCGACGCTCCCGCCTATCGTCTTCCGTCTTCTTACGAGCGCGCCCAAACATGCTCATGAATGCGCCCGTTGCTGCAGCTGCTGTCGCAACGGAGTCTTTGGCGTTGGAATTGCCTCGCTCACGACGATTTCGTTCGCGCCGCGGCGGTTCGACGGAAGCAGGATCGATGTCCATCGGGTCGATGTCAACAGGATCGTCGGCGCTGGGAGGTGCGGTCAACGGTTCAGCTGGAGTAACTGCGCCCTCGTCCCGCTTGGACTTGCGACGAGATGAGTCAGGCTTGGGGCCAGGTGTTGGCGACGGCGGTGCATCGTCGTCCAATAGCATGTCAATCTCATCGTCGATAGCATATGGGTCTGGAACAGCTGCACGTATTCGGTTAGCGCTAGTTCCCCGCTTACGGCTCCAGCCTGGAGTCCTTCCAGGCTTCACTGGTTTGGTGGTCTTACCTCTCGATTTGCCCTTTTCCCGGGTGCTGGATCGTCGACTAACCGAGCCCTTCATTCCCATTACCTTGGCGGCCTTGGACGATACCTTGGGCTTAGTGTCAGTGTCAGTTTGTGGGGGCGATATCATCGCCGCATCCTCGTCGATAGAAGCGCGTCGAGACATTGTTTTAGGTGTGGCAGATGTGCGATGCGACTTGGAGCGCGAGGGTGGTGGTGGAACTCCAAACAGTGCGCCGAAGCCTGTAGACGCGCGTGTAGGCTTGGAGCGCGACGGCGTCTTTGCGACTTTGTCTGATCCAGAGGACCTGGACATTACGTCCTTATCTCTCGACGTTGGGACGCGCGCTGACTTGGATCGAGCAAGGCTTGGCTTTACTGAAGGTGTCGCAGTGCTTGTGCCGTCGTCGCCCGATTGCTTTCGAGCCGGCTTCTGCTTCGCAGCGGTCGCTGCAGCGCCCCAGAAGCCCCAAGATGCCGTGTTTGAGCCTCGCACAACTTTGGCGCGTTCTTTCTTTGCAGGTGATGGCTTGACTTCAGGTTCCGCCTCGGGTTCGGGAGGCGGCGTTGGTAGTTTGCCGGGGACCTCATCTACTTCCATGTCCACAGGAGGGTCTTCCTCATCTATGATTTCAGGCTCCGGCTCAGCAGGTGGCGGTGGCGGTGGCGGTGGCGGTGGAGGCGGAACGTCGACAACGGCCGCTGACTTGGTTTTGCTGCTCTTTTTAGTCTTCTTTGACTTTTTGTCAGTCACAATGGACACAAACTCTGGCTCAGGGGCCGGTTCAAGTTCAGGTTCGGGCTCTGCAGGCGGTGGAGGAGGAGCAGAAGCGCCCAAGTCTATCAAGTCCATCTCATCATCCATGGGGAAGCCGCCTGGCACAGGCGTAGAGACCTTTTCAAGGACCTCTGGCTCAGGCTCTGGGATCACGAGAGGGGGCTCTTTCGTCTTAGACTTGGAGGAAGACTTTGTAGTTGCTGTCTTCTTGGACTTTGAAGATTTCTTTGGTGTAGCGTCAATGACTTCAACGAGGGGAGGCTCAGGGGGCGGAGGTGGAGGTGGAGGCGGCTCTTCGAACACTGGTTCGGGCTCGGGCTCGGGTTCCACGGCCTTGGCCTTTTTATTCTTCTTCTCCTCCAACGCCTTCAAGCGTTCGGCGAGTACGCCACCGGACTTTGACAACTTCTTCGATGACTTAGATGCCTTTGGTGGCGGGTCGTCAGCGATCGGAGCTTCTGGCATGTTCGGTCCGTCATCCATAAGCGAAACATCCCGAGCTGACTCATCAGGCACCACGACCACAGGTTCCTCGACAGAGACCGGATCTTCAACTTTGGGTGTAGGTTTCTTAGTCTTGCGCAGGGATATGCCCCAGGGACTGCCCCAGCCGCTAGACTCCTCTTTCTTGTCCTCCTTCTCCAACTCAGCAAGGAGATCCGCTGCCGGTACGTCCTTGACCAAATCGAGAAGATCATCATCGATCGGAGGCGGTGGTGGTGGTGGAGGTGGCGGCGGAGCAGCGAAGTCTTCGAAAGCTGCAGCAACTTTACCTTTCTTCTTCTTCTTGTCCTTCTTAGAACTGGACGTGGCCTCCAGGAGTTCCTTTTCTGCAGCGATACGGGCCGCCTCGGCCGCCTCGGCCTCTTTCAAGGCCTGTTCGGCAGCCTCAGCAGCTTCTTTGGCTTCACGATCCAATCTTTCTTGCTCTTCGCGCTCGTCTTGCTCCTTCTTTTCTCGCGCTTCGCGGGCTTTCTTTTCTTTGGTAGTTTCCTTCTTTTTCGTCTTCGTACCGCCCCAAGAACCCCAAAGACTACTACCTTCGGCCTCCTTGGCCTTTGCGGCAGCCTCCTCTTCCTCCTTGGCCTTTGCAGCGGCTTCGTCAGCCTCCCTAATCGCCGCCTCTTCAGCTTCCTTGGCCTCTCTCTCGATCCGTTCCTGTTCTTCGCGTTCCTGCTCGAGCCGCTCCTGCTCTTCCTTTTCAGCACGCTCCTGTTCTTCGCGTTCCTTCTTCTCGTTGGCTTCCCTTGCTTTCTTCTCCTTGGGGGTTTCTTTCTTAGCCGTCTTTTTGGAGGAACCCCATCCAAAACCTCCCCATCCACTGCTCTTCTCAGCCTCCTCGGCCTCCTTCTTCGCTTTCTCGGCCTCTTCAGCCTCAACTCGAGAATTTTCGGCTTCTTCGGCTTCGATTCGGGCCTGTTCCTCTGCGGCGGCGGCCGCTTCAGCAGCAGCAGCTTCTTCGGCCTCCTTGGCCTCGCGTTCTACCCGCTCAGCCTCGTCCCGCTCCTTCTCCCATTTCTGCATCTCCTTCTTCTCTTTAGCCTCGCGCACTTTCTTCTTAGTGGCTGTTTCCTTCTTCGGAGGATCGGGGAAAGTAGGAGGGGGATTCAGCTCAGCCCAACTGAGTTCTGCAGGTTCTGCGGGCGGCTCCTCGGCAGGAATTTCCTCGATGATCTCCTCGGCCTTTGCGGGCTCTTCAAAGTTGATGAGATCGTCCCACGTATCTTTGGAAACCTTTCCCTTGGAGGAGGTAGAATCCTTAGTAACGGTCTTGCTGAGTTGACCTCCATCATCAACAGGCTCATCCTTGACGCCTTTCTTCTTCTTCTTGTTCTTGGAAGAAGATGTGAGGCCCCACAAGTCATCGTCTGCCTTCTTCTCTTCCTCAGCCGGGGGCGGCGCCTCGATCTCCTTGGGTGGTGGCAGCTGGCCATCAAGTAGATCGTCACCTCCAAAATTCTCATTTGGAGGAGTTGGCACTGTAGGCGGAACAAGTAGGGAACCCTTTTTACCCTTCTTCTTCTTTGCCATGTTGAAGCCGGCGCTTCCCCAAGGGTCCTCCTCCTCGGGCTTCTGAACAGGCGCCGAGATGAACTCTTCGGTAACATCAACAGGGGTATCTTTGTTGGAGTCGCTCTTTTTCTTCTTTTTGCCCCACGACGGAGTTCCGAACTCAATTTCTTCCTCTGCTTTGGGCTCTTCCACGCCGTCAGCCTCCTGTACCGGCACCGGGTCTTCAGCAACGGGGTCTGCCTCCGGAGGAGGCTCGAGCTCGGCAGTCTTGCCTTTCTTTTTCTTCTTACCACCCCAGATAGAGCTGAAGCCCCAGTCACCATCAGTCTTCTCTGGTTCAGGCTCTGGGTCCGGGATAACTGGTGGTGGTGGAGGGGGAGGAGGGGGCGCGACTTCTTCAACGACACCCTTCTTGCCCTTTTTCTTTTTCGCTGACGTTGACGTTGTCGTTGTCGTGCCAGTCCAATTCATCCAGTCGTCATCTGCTTTCTGCTCAACGACCGGCTCTGGCGGAGCATCTATGATCGTTTCTTCTGCTGCGGGTTCTGGAACAGCTGCGGAAACGGAATCCTTCTTGCTCTTCTTTCCCTTCTTGGTGGAGACCTGCGCGCCCGCGCCCCAGTCATCGCCGCCCCAGGGATCTTCTTCCTTCTTCTCTTCGACGACCGGCGCTGGCACTGGGTCAGGTTCCGGTGGAGGGGCCTCCTCCTTGGCCCCTTTCTTCCCTTTCTTCTTTTTGGTGCTCGTTGTGCCCCAAGTTGAATCTCCCCAGAGATCGTCCGCTTTCTTCTCCTCTTTAGGCGGTTCAGGTTCCGGTTCCGATTCCGGTTCCTTGGAAGGCTCGGGCTCAGGGTCAGCGAGTTTCCCAGTCTTCTTACTCTTTCCCAACTTCTTTTTCTCCTTGTTGCCCAGCCCAAAACCCCACTCGTCCACAGGGTCATCTTTCGGCGCCTCCACAGCCGGTTCAGGATCTGGCTCAACCACAGGCTCGGGCTCTGGGTCTGGAGACTTGACAGGCT
This sequence comes from Lophiostoma macrostomum CBS 122681, assembly GCA_010405375.1. Classification (NCBI taxonomy): domain Eukaryota; kingdom Fungi; phylum Ascomycota; class Dothideomycetes; order Pleosporales; family Lophiostomataceae; genus Lophiostoma; species Lophiostoma macrostomum. The sequence continues at coordinate 77,363 of MU004392.1, read as the reverse complement.
CATCCTTGCCCTTTTTCCCCTTCTTCTTTTTCGCACCCATTGGTGCATACGAACCCCAGTCGTCTGCTACCGGTGCTTCAGGCTCTAATGGCGGCGGAGGAGGCTCCTCGACTTTTGGCTCCTCCTTGACCTCTTCGATGGCGCCTTTCTTGCCCTTCTTGCCCTTCTTCGCAGTGGAGACGCCGCCCCACCCCCATGCATCGTCCTCCTTCGCGGGCTCGGGGTCTAGTAGTTTCTCCGATTCTGGCGCAGGGGGTGCGGGGGTATCGTCCAGCGTGAAGGCGCCTTTCTTCTTTTTCTTCTTGTCTTTTGCGTTCCCAAAGGAGAATGAAGAATATGGGTCTTCTTCCTCTTTCGGCTTCTCCGATTCGAGGGCAGGCTCAACATCCGCAATGGAGTCTTCAATCAAGGCACTGGAGCCCTTCTTTTTGCTGCCCTTCTTCGCCTTTCCACCGAAACTAAAACCCCAGCCATCATCGTCATCGGCAGGTTTCGTCTCTTCAACGGCAAGTGCCGGTGCTGGTGCGGGGTCCGCCCCACCGGATTGGAATGCGTCAAAGTTGAAGTCGAAACCAGAGGAGTCTTTCTTCTTTTTATCGGAGGAACCCCAAGGATTATCGTCCTTGTTCTCCTCCTTCTCCTTGTCGCCACCGTCAAAGCCCCACGAGGCCTTCCCACCCCAGCCGCTCGTCCAGCTACTCAACCCACCGAAACCAAAACTTGGAGACTTCGTGGCGCCGGTGTCACCAAAACTCATATCAATCTTAGGTGCAGCTGCGCTTCCGTCGTCAAGCGCAATGTCGTCGAATGTTAGAGCTGGGTCCGCTACAGGTGGTGGTGGTGGCGGCGGTGGTGCAGTGGGCTCCGCATTCTGTTTTGAGGGTTAGCGAATGGCAACGTGTAATTAAGCAACCGAAATTGGACGAACCTTCCCCTTTTTTCCCTTCTTCTTTTTCCCCGCACTCGCGAAAGTACCCCAGTCGTCATTGGGAGCCTCCTCGGTCTGATCCGCCCAGCTAAGATCGCCAGCCGGTTTCGCCGCTTCGGCCTCCGCGGCGGCTGCGACTGCGGCCTCCTCCTCTTCCTTTCTCTTGCGCTCTGCTTCCTCCTCTTCTTCCTTGCGCTTGCGCTCTGCTTCTTCCTCTTCCTGGGCCTTCTTGCCTTTCTTCTTGCTCTTCTTCTTGCCCGTATCCCAAGCGTCCCAGTCATCACCACCTCCGCCATCGCCTCCGTTTCCTCCATTGCCATCATCGCCACCTCCCGCACCACCGGATCCTCCATCAGCCGGAGGATCACCACCACCTTGATCACCACCTCCCTCGCCGCCGCCGGCTTCCTCTTCCTTCTTCTTCTCGTCATCGTCGTCGAAATTGAATGTCTTCTTTGCGGCGGCCTTCTTCTTCTTCGCATGCGATCTAACTCCGTCTTCTGAGAAGCGAAAGTCAATGTCTGGAAACATCGATTTCTCGTTGAGATAGAATGACGAAGTAGGCGAAGTGTCGCAGCTCAAACGCAAACAGTTGGGAACATTGGAGCAGAGAGAAGGATTCAGGGAGGGGAACGGCGTATACTCGGGAGTCTGCGCAGTGGCAAGCGCATCTGTGGTGGTGTAGTCTGGCGGGAGATCCGCAACGGTATCATCGTACGACGGGGGCGGCTGTCCATAAGGGTCGGCGGAGGCTGGAACGATGAGTTCAGGCGATGGTGCTGGAGCTGGGGTCGAAGGAAAGATCTCTGCTAGGCGCGTGGAGAGATTGTGGATCTGTAGAGCTGTTAGATGTGTGTTGATCCTGTGATACAGCTCAGGGTGTGTTTGGCACTGTCGCGCGAAAACCCACTCTTGATGTCTTTGTGTTCACGAGCATTCGTGATCAAGTTCGGGAGCTGTCAACCAAATAAAGCAGAGCTGTCGTACCGAAATCGCACTATCTCGCCCGTTCTTCCTTTCCTTGCCCTTGCGCCCGAGCCGATCAAGTGCATTGCAAATGTCTTCCATTAATTCCATGACTGGGTCCGTCTCCATCTCAGCTTCCGGCTCCCAAAGCGTCATGCTGCCAGAGCTATGACTGCCTATCTCACAGTCGCTCAGACTGTCGTGCTCGTCGTCCTGCCACAAGGAGTCCCTGCTTCTTCTCCGCGTCTCAGCCAATCCAGTCCTCGATAGTGGCCGGGTCTTTCGTCTCGCATATGGAGCGGCGACGGCGGCGCGGCGTGAGCTGCCGGCGGGAGACATTCTGCTGGGAGCCAGGGTACTTTGAGGCGCGCAAAACAAGAGAGCAGGGGCGGGGAGGCGGGCACATTAGCGGTCGTGGGGATCCGCGAGGATTGATTGTGGGGTATCGAAGGGCGAAGCGTGGAGGTTGCAGACTGCTGGTGGGCGGCGGTGCGTGGTCCCAAGGTTGCGCGCGCGGGACGTTGGAGGTCTGGCAGCTCTCTCCTGCAGGCTGGTCGCGAGGCGTGGTGCGGGCTGCTCTGGCCAGTCGTACAGCGGCTAGCTAGCAGAGCGGAAAATATCTCCCAATAGGCGGGAGCAGCTGGCACGCCCGTGAGATGTTCGATGCTGCGGTGCGTGCAGTACCAAAATACACCGAAGAACACCAGGACTACAGCTCGAAATCTCCGAGAGCGAGGCAGTCGATGCAGGCGTCGTCGAGGAACGGGCGTCGAGTGGTCGTTCTCCTGGCCGCAGGGGAAGCTGCAGCAATGCAGGTCAGCAGGAATGGGAGGGCGAAGAGGCGAGAACGGGGGATGCGACTGGCGAGTGGTCACAAGGCGCGATTTCGAGTGCGAGTGTGTGTGTGCCCAGAGTGTTTTCAATGGGCTCCGTGCCGACGCCTGGGTGCGTATCAGGTTAGACGGCTATCAAAACGAGGCAAGGAGAACGCATTGATAGCTGATAGGCGTTTCGACAGGCCGTGTCGCACTGCGCCCGGGCCACGGTGCAAAATTCACATCCGAGCAGTCGAAATTTGAGGGGCTGGACGATGACGACGAGCGCCTGGTGTCGAGGGGCGAGGGCTGGGGAGGAGCTGGAGTCGTGACATGTAAACACCAACCGACCGATCGGCTGGCACTGGCAGTCCGAGTAAGTGGCGGTACCCGACAACTGCACTGGGCATGGCACGCGTTAAGAGGGTTCCAGGCGGGCAGCAGAATCTGTTGGCCTAGCTGCCGCGACTGCATGAGCCCTGCTGCACGTCTGAGGGTTGAATGCCGCTGTGCATCACGACGTGAGTGCTTCCCTGCGCCCGCCGCATCGCATCGACTTGTCCGTCGACTACCCACTCCCGCTCCCGCAATTGGCCCACGGTACGAAGCTGCGTGTCGTGGCTGGAGACGCCTTCACACCGCCAGTCCTGGCGAGAGCCTCTCACAGCGCGCGCAGAGGCCCCAATGGCCAATGGCTGCGCGCGACGCCTGCTCGGTGCAATTTAGTGACCTCCTTCGACCACTGCACTTTACAAAATACATGCATTGGCGCATCCGCTTTTGCCCCCGAAGAAGTGGAATGCCCCATGGCCAGCGCATACGAGGCAGAGTCTTGCTGGGGCAACTGATGAGGTGGTGGTGGACAGCTGGAACTGGAGGGGAGGGAGTCCCGGCATGGCAATTGATTGTTGGAAGATGATATCCACATCGTTGTAGTATTTCTTCGGGGTACACGTGTAGATCTATAGCGTACACAATTGCAGACAGAGTCCAATTCTGTTGCAGCTACCAAAGTGGTGACGATGGACGTTGCTACACCAGCGCCAGTGGGGCTCCCAAGCCAAGACAGTCTGTCAACCATAAACTGGAGGGGGCATTCCCATGGCACGCGGTCCGTTTCGAACGCCCTACAGAAGCCGAGCCGTCCGTTTCGAGGCGTCAAGCGTCATGTCCATGTGTTTCCCTCGGGCTTGGTCTAACACCTACCAACTCATTGGGCTTGACCGACCACCGTCCACAAGCCTTCCGGGTAGAGCAATTGGCTAATGAGGCCGAGGCCATTGGGTATTGACTATGTAGCTAGCTATGTAGTAGGTACACGAAAGGCAGTCGCAACGCGCCCAAGCAAAAGTTCTCCACCCACACCGGACGCGGGCGCGGATCCGCTCCGCGGGTATCAATATTGAGGAATTTGCTGCGCCAATGGAAGCGGGTAGAAAAGCGTCTATTATCCAAAATGACCATCCAGAAACAAGCATCTGAAGTACGCAAGGAAGGTGAGTAAGAGACTAAATCGTCGAGGACGCTGGCGGTATGTAGGCATACAAAATGTACAATATGTAGGTTGAAGGAACAAGTGCGAAGGTGCTAGAGGTATATCTCATACATCGCTAAAGTGCAGCACGAGATGAGTAGACATTACGTACCATGATACAAAGGAAAGTTTTGCGTCGATGAGTCCGTTGGTAGTGATCCTAGAAGACCATGCACCTCCGGTCGTGGTGGTGAATCAGAAAGGCCGCCCCTCGAGCTCCTCTCCATTGAGCATCCTTCTCGCTTCATCCAAACGCCGCCGCCACTCCTTCCGCTCGTATTGCTCTTTGTCTGTGCTTTGCAGAAGACCACAGACTTGCTGGAAGCTTGAAGCAAGGCCGTAGATGAGCTCTTTCTCCTCTTCGCTCAAGGCAAGACGAGGCTCCCCGTTGCCCGGCGTCTGCGTGAGTATAGTGAATAATTTCGACGTCTGTAGACCAGCAGAGACTTCGCTAGCTGGCGATGACCCACGCGAGCCTTGGGTTTGACCTGATGAGCTGTTGGCTTTGCGCATCGTGACTGCTGAGTCTGAACGTGGCGATGCGAATCCGTTCTGGGCAATAGCTAGATGCTGATGCGGCAGTATGGATCGTGAGAACTGATCCATCTGCTCATTCTCTTCGTCGTCGTCGTCCTGCTCTTCTGCTGCGGTAGCAAATGAAGCTACAGTAGATACAGAGTCTACACTCGCATTGCGCTGGTGCATCGACATTCTTTTGGGAGTCTCATCTTCGAAGATGGCAGTTACGGGCCTTGTAGTCGCAACAGAATCAGCGGATCCAGAACTTGACGAACGCCGACTTGCGGAGCTGTAGGTGCCCATGGCGCTATGAAGGAAGAAGTTCTCGTAATCAAACGCGTCCAGACGATCTTCGTGGCGCTCGGCAACGGGCATCTCATAGACAGCATCTTCGTAGACACTGTCGCCTGCAGCCTCAACCTCAGCCTCATCGCCATTGACGGAGACGAAATCGTCGTTCTCGTATTGATCGAGAAAGTCAGCACTGGGTAGGTCCTCTAATAACTGGGTCACTGGCGCCCCCTGGAAGATCTCTGGTGGGTAGTCATTGTCACCGGCAGGTACAGGCTCTTCGAGAATGTGGTGCACTTCCTTCGGCGCCTGAACTGGTCCAGTGACGTTCCGTGGCGAGGTAATGTTGGGTACAGAGTGCGGATCTTCGTCTTCATATAGTGTCTGTCTTATGGGCGAATCCAGCTTCATCCCAACTCCAGCATCAGCTGACACGGGAGAGCCTCCTGCTTTGTAGGCATCGCCGTTGGTGTACCATGTTTCTGCACATGTGAAAGGACTAGGAGCCCGGAGACTTTGCATGCTCTGTCGCCGCAAGCTATCCTCCTGGGCTCTCATTTTGAGACTCGAGATGCGGCCCTTTAAATCCTTCATCTGCGACCGCAGGTCGCTCGCGACGGACGATGAGCGATGGAGCGTCTGTGCTGGAAGGTCGTCGTCATCCTCGGGCAAAGTTTCCAGCCCGGCGGGTGGTGACCTTGAGTCCCGTGAGTCGTAAGAACGTAAGGAGTTGTTGCGCTCCTCCTGGCCTTGCCATCCATTGTACCGTGGATCCCGCATCACCTCAAAACTCCGCGACTCTCTGATGGGGAAGCGTCCTTGTCCGTATCCCTCTGGCGACCATGGCCCACTGGCAACGCCCATTGCGCTCGACGCTCGCTTGTTGGGTATCCTGCTGGTATAGGTAGGAGAGAATGGTAGCGGAACCGAAGTCTCGCTCAACCCTCTCGAATGGCTGGGGCTATTGTTCGACATCAATAGCGAAGTTCTGTACTGCTTGTCTCGCGGAGGAATAGGTCCTATCCCCGCATAAAGCCGTCGGTCTCGTTCACGCGCCGCAGCCAGTTGGTGCGAGAGCTCGGAGGCCATCTTCACGCCACCAAAGGTCGGGGAAACAACAAGAGACTGTCGCGCGCCCCGGAGATTTCCTTCCATGACCTGTCATCGTTAGCTTCCATCCTCACGGTCCGACATCAACAGAAGCTTCCTACATTCAGGCGTTTCTTGGCATTGGCCAGAATCATTTCTGCGCGTCTACTCAGGGCCGCCGACGAGAACTCGTCATCATCGCCGGCCTCGCTGTGCTCGTCGATCGGGGAGCTGAGCCATGGGTCGTTGTCCGCATCATCCACTCGCACTTGGGACGGAAATTGATCGTGTTCTTCTTCCTCGTCCATGACGACGCCGCTGTCGTCGAAGCGGGCGTCGAAGCCGGGCCATTTCATGTTTTCCAGGTCATCGCTGTGAACCGAGCTTGACCCATTGCTTATGCGGCGCTGCGGTTGGGCGATCCAGTTGTTGGGGGGATGGCTCGACAGGGCGTCGGCGATGGTCGGCGAGGAGGCCAGCAGGGCGGTGTCGCGCGCACCACCACCACCACTACCACTCCGTCGCGAGCTGCCATCCGAGTCGCCCATGGTGCGCAGCGTGGAGCGCGACGACTGCGCTGACAGTGGTGGGGATTTGATGCCGGGTGAGGGACCGCGCCGGCCCTGGGGCGCCGAGGCTAGCTTGATAGTGGCCGCCGAGCGGTTCGAGTGCGTATAGAGGATGTTGGGTGGTGAGGGCGGTCGTTCGACGTACGGCGTGGGAGACAGGCTGCGCAGCGAGCTCTCGGGCAGTATCATCTCAGCGCACGACAACGTAGGAGAGCGAGGGGACGGCAGCCCGGCGGGCACATGGACGGGTGCCGCAACCATGTTCCTCGGTGAGATTTATATTGGGTTGCGTTTGCGGTAGGAGCTAAACATGGTCGTGATCCCGGCCAGGTGGACAGCGGTACGACGGTTTGTAGGACTCGAGCAGCGCCAGACGTCGGATGGCGACGATAGTTGTAAGACAAACCTCGAGCAGAGCAGTCACGAAGAACACGCGTGACACCGCCAGCAATTTCAGCTCGCGACGGCTCAGGGACAGTTGATTAGGCCTTGGATGTTTGGCTGCACTGACCAGCCGTCCTCGCCAGGTCGATTAGGGGTCGACTAAGGTGAAGGGCCGCCCGCGGGCAAGGCTCCAAAGCCCACTATTCTCCGCCTCTCCCAGCTCTGCAATTGGCTCGCCAGCCAGCCGTCTTCATGCTAAGTGCGGATCCTTGCATTAGCAGACCGTGAAAACTTCACTTTCATCATCTCTCGTCGTCCATCTCCAGCGCTCCCACACATCCCATCATTCCGCCTGCTGATCTACTGCAAACACGACCACTCCTCGTGTATTGCTAGTGGGAGGAATAGCAATGTTATCACCAAAAGTAACAATGCACTTAGATGCTTCTGCTTGAAGTTCATGCGAAATGTAAACTCAAAGCGGAGAGGGAGGGATATGCCTGGTACCTTGGGCTCCGACGCTATGCAAGGAAAGAGGAAACACTTGGGAACTTCTGCCTTTTCACTGGGGACGTCGATCCATGCGCAACATTTCAAGGCTGAAAGCCAGTCATCAGGACTCCCCAGGCCATGACCGTCGGAAAGTCATCTGCAACAGCAATGCTTGTTTTGCCTGCATACACCCTATACGCACGGTCGCCTTCGTTATCATAGCAAATGTGAATGTACTGAGCTCCGTCAAGCGCATCTGTTCTTATTCTCACGCTCGACCGGTCCGATTACCGGTGATTTGCTTGCGGCAATGTATATACAACAGACAACCCTGCAACATTCTCAGTGCGTGTGCATCCATGTTTCCTGCGCCTCCCAATGCTAAGATAAAATGCACATTATGCCCCAATCCATGCTATGCTTCGTCGCTATGCAATAAAGCAAATCTGCGTCTAGCTCAATACAAGTCGTCATCATCGTTCCAACCCAAGTCGTCATCATCGTTCCAACCCAAGGCATCATATATTGATTGTCCTTGGTTGTCTTCCGGTCGGTGTGATAAAGTAGGTACAGGGGTGTCCGGGGCTGCAGCTGGAGCTGGTGGGATCGCTTTCAATGGCGTAGCGAACGCCGGGGGCGGCGTAAAGGAAGGTTGGCTGACAAGAGCCATTGTAGCGTTCTTGATGGGTGTAGCGAATATCCCTCCCGGCGTACTTTTCATGTTCTCCGGGGGTGAGCTCGCAAATTTCTTTGCTGGTGTTGCGAATATGGCGCGTCGAACGCCTCCAGAACCGTCAAATGATTTGCTAACTAGACCCTTAGTCGGAGTCTCAGCGATGCCTGAATTTGCTATATGCTGCCTCGCAACATTGCGAGGTACCATTCCAGTCAACATAGACGGTGCTGGGCGTATACCCGAAGAAGGAATACAGAAACTGCTTGTGGGAGGACTGTCACCATGATTCTCTCTGATGAACGGGTCTCGCAGGCGGCTTGGAGTCTGCTCGAGGATATCCTTCGTTCTCTTTCCTACACGAGGCGTCGCCGTTACTTGAATATCCTTAAGTGCTTTTCGGGATGCATTTCCTGTCTTCTTTGTTTTATTGGATGACCCAAGTCCACGCCGTTCAAGATCATCCACATAGCCTCCCACCGCTAGCCCTCGATTGGGCTTCTTCAGTGCTGTGATTGCCTCTTGTAGATCCTCTTCGACCCTCTTCTTGTGTTGCAGCTTCGCTGCTGTCGCAGCCGAAGGACCACTCAGGTCGATCTGGCGTCCTTTCAGATGTTTTAATTGTGAGAGCGACTGCCGTGCAGCGTTGGACGGACTACGCTGGAAGGGTATAGCAGCTAGAGGCACTTCACTCTCCTCGCGCTTGACGTGATTCAAGAGATGAGAATCCGTTGCTGAGCGATGGAGAGACGGGGTTCGCTTCCGTGCCATGGCTTGCGCTGTGGTATCTGTAGCAACTCGTCCCAGCGTCCGACGAGATTTCTTTCCTTCCGGTTCCTTGGGTTCCCCAGGTTTACGAGACGTTATTGGTGGTTTCACTGCCTTCCGTTTTGGAGGAGATGTATGTATAGGACCACCGAGTTTCTTGTTGATCATTCTTGCCTGTTCCGGGAGTCGGCTGACGTAGAAAGGGATGATGACTTCCACGCAGAAACCTTGCAGGCGATCACTGCTACCACCTTTTCCGGACATATTTGAGCCATCGTCCAGCTTCGACAACTTTGAGTCAAAGTCAAGGATGCCATCCTGATCAACAGACTGCCAGATGCAGAGCTTATCGAGTAACAGGTCCAGGAGGAGCTTCACGTCTTCGAGCTTCTTTTTGCGTTTCTTCGGTTTTGTTTGTGGGCCTTCTTGGGTTTCTCCCGCGCCGTCCGCAGCTTGATCTTCCTCAGAAGGTACTTTGTAGGTCGACAGTGCTTCCAAGGCTATGATTTCAAGCATCAACATCATCTGGGCAAGCGCTTCACGCACACGAAGATCCCCAATGCGTCTCTTGATCCTTTGCTCGATATTTTCCTCCCCATGCACTTCCAAGTTTGGCTCCTCCGAAATCCACCACCTCTTTACGAGATCCTCCTCAAGCGGGTATACACCTTCTCTGTTCATTTTCAACTTCTTTTTAGTCTTTCTGAGCTTCAACGGCCCTGCTACGAGCTCGTCATCTGAGAAGCATCCCCTGGGGATAGTCTTGATAAGTTCAGGAAGTTTGTCTCGATATTTCTTGTCACTGGCTTTGTGGCCCAAGAGCATCGACCTCAAGAAAGTAACCAGCTGATACGTCTGTGGAGCTCCTTCCTCCGGCGATGTGAAAGCTGTACGTATTCGAGTAATCGGTCCTTTCGCGAAGTATGCCAACGAAGTCTTCGACAAGTAGACTGCATCGAGATATTGTTGGACTAGGGTTTCGAGCTGCTGCTGCGGTGAAGGAGGGTCCACGGGTACGTCCGCAATGTCAGCTACGAGGAGTCGTGGCTGGACAGTCTCGCTCAATACAAGTATTTCCTCGATTTCCAAAGGCTGCACTTCTTCCTTGGTCGTTTCGGTGTCGACAGCATCTTCGCTTCGTCGGAACATGGATAGCTTAGCGCGCTTCGCGGGTCGTTCTGAAGGTTCCGTCTGCACGATTGCATGCTGCCACCACTGTGCTCCGTCTACATGGGGCAGATGTGGTCCATGCAACGCAGGATACTCATGTACGCGCAGAGGGTCCCAGAGATCCGTCATGTCCTTCTCCTTCAACCACCCAGCAAGCCTGCAAAGGCTGAAGACACACGATTGCACGCGTTCCATAGCATACAGCGTCTTGTTCGTCTCATGGCGCGCGATGAGCACTTTCGGTATTGATATACCGTCTTCGTTCTCTTGGTGATCTTGCTGTTTCTCTAGGATGTCTATAGAGGCGGAAAAGAGACGATGCGGTGCTAAATCGCTATCGGCTGATGTATCGAGGAATGTGAGAGGAAGCTGCGAACGGCCGATGATGCGAATTGGCTTGAACGTCGTCGGCTTATCGTATGGTGACTCGGGGCATGGCTTGATTATGAAGGGTTTCGTGAAGGTGCCGAGCCCGCAGATGCTGTCTCTCCTGCGTTTTGTCGGAAGGTGGGGCTTCGATTCAACATGGTGTTGTAAAGGTAGATGGACTATCTCTGTCGGGGATCTGGACGCGCTTTGGAGCATCGTCTTTGTCTGCGATGCATAGCCGGACATTGGGGGCGAGCATGGCTGTCTGGGAGCGTAGAGAGTCGTGGTGGTTGGTGCTTCGAGACGCGTCGAGATCGAGATGTTCCGGGCGCGCTTTCCCGACCCCGTGCGTCATTGGCTAGCGTTTACCCAGCCTTCAACACCCTCCCGAGGTCACCACCTGGGCACGACATCCTATCTGTATCAACACCACACTTTATACTCGGTATGGCACGTACATCTTTTGCTCGTTTCTAGGCTCGAATTTCCTCGGCCACTGCACATAGACTTCAAACCACACTAGCCGCAGTCGCCCATCGATCTTGTAGATCCAGCATGTTACTAGCTTCAAAAGGACTGCTGTAGGTATGCATCAGGCGTTATACTGTTGTGCACGCTTTCCAATGCTCTAGTCGATCCAAGGCGCTATCTTATCGTACGACCAGAGATCACGCATGATCGTTCGATATCTCTCGTAAAAGCTTTGTTCCGCACGAACAACTTTCGAGTTCATCATTCCCGCTCTCCACTCCTTGCCAGATATCTTTGAAAACAGCAACTCCCCTCCTCCCCAATTCTGTTCCTAAACCTACAGCCGCTGCACCCACTGCTCTCATTCTCTGATACCCCTCTGTAAAGAAGTCAGTACAAGGTCAGTCATAATATTTGAAGCTAGGATAAGTGTAGTCGGCTCCAAGGCCTACCTTCCGAAATGCGACCTGGGTATCATTTCAAGAAAGTAGGTCTTAGGCATATTGTAGTGCATTTTTCTTACCTGAATCTCTGACGCCACCAACACCGATGATTTGTATATGCTCCAGCTCTTTGTACCGAGACAACATGCCTTTAATCGTATATACGTTGCCCAACGCGAGCGGGTGTAGCGGTGCCCCTGCGAGACCACCTATTCCCGTCCCCGTGGCAGAGTACAGTGTGTGATGGAAGACTTCGCGGCGTTTATCGTCTCCGCCAGGCGCGATCGATATGGAGGACGCTTCAGATACATCGGGTCCCAACTGTGGCGTCAGGAGAAGAGAGGAACCGAGCGTGTTGGTGGCCGTTATGAAGGAGATCGGACAAGGGGTGGTTTTTGGTTCTACCTCGTTTGCCGAATCCACTAATGCATTGATGAGGCTCTGAAATTGACCGGTATAAGTGTATGGTGGTGTCTTGATACCAATGGGGACATGTATAATATTGCGGTCAGCCAGTTGGCCGTGCACCTCAGACTTCAAGGCGGAAAGGTACGTGAGCAAAGACTCCGGGTTGTAAGCTGGTGGAGGCTTAGATGGAATGTTTGGACAGGAGAGATTCACTTCCATGGCCAGGCGCATGCATACTTGCGACTGATGAGCGCAGATCAAACGATATGATTCGACGACTTCCGATGGCGTACCAGTGACGGAGATTATGATGGGTTTAGGGTGATTATTGCCTGGTGATGAATCTGATATATCCTTGGTGATAGAAAGGTACTCCTGTAGCGGTTTCGGGCTATAGCCTAGTGTGTTGAGACTTCCTGTTTCCTCGGGCTTACTGGGCAGGGTGGGATTTGCGGAGGTGGCATCGTGAGTAGTTGGGTTGTAAAAGGCGAATTGGTGAAGTGTTGGATCATGTGCGAAACCTTCTAGGAGGGATGTACGCGTAGTAACAGCCCCGGTAAAACGGCATTCATATAGCTCCCGGAGCTGTTCGAGCGTTGAACACCAAGGGTTTGCGGAGTTGAGAAGTGGTGGATCGATAACCAGTGGCTTCACTCTATGTGGCATGACAAAGTCAAGAACAGTCGGAACCTTGCTGGTGGATCCGTCTTCTTCTGCTTTCAAAGTTTGGAGGCGGAATTCGGAGGTATGACTAGTCTTGGGAGGAGAAGAAGCTCATGGACATTCAGGACATGACTGTGAATTTACGGACACAGGACTTGCTAGCATATATAAGGCTGAGTGTTAGAGCTGCTTATCTGCACGCAATGAGATTAGCAATATCATTCTGTTTGCAACGCTCAAGTGAAATTAAGCTAGACTACCCAGGCACGCCACCTAGGCAAGACAACTCATAAATCAAGCGGCAGGTGGGGTATGGTTATCGATAACACTGGGCTTGATTAGTCAGAGGGAGCTACAATCTCACGCTACCATACCCCGTACATTGGAAATGCTTGACTCTGTACAAAGCAGTGAAAGGATTTCTGCAAACTCATAGGCATTGATACTGGGGAGCTGAGGTGGAGTAGATGCTTGACGCAGTCCCGAAGAAGAAGCGCCGAGGTGGGCCGCGCAGGAAGACAGGTAAGATCTAAAGCAAAGTCGCTTTATTGACAACTATCACTAATGATCTCCAAGGATGGTAGAAGTAGCTGCTACTCAAATCACATTGCACTCACTGACTTTGCTATCAGCTACACGTGCAAATCCAGGCACTCAAGATGCGATGAAAGAAAACCAGTACGTTGAGCACAGGCAGTCCCAACACAGCCACTGATGCACCGACAAGATCTGCGGCAATTGCGAGAGACTCAATCTCGAGTGTAAGCCTTTTGATGTCATTACGCCATCCGAATGGAACCAATCTTTGAGATCGACAACCCCGGCTGAAAGGGGTACTAGGCAGGCACCCTCAACGCAGCCTGAGCTTGATGCCTCGTCTTCGATTGATGCTCCAACATCAACATGGGTAAGAATATCCCACTACAAGGTGCCTAAAGCATAGATTTGTGAAAGGAGACCGGGGTGGCATTTCAATAAACACTCCTTCGGTACCACTGCACTTATCTATGTTCAAAAGACCATCACTAACCTTGTACCCAAATCTTTTAGGATGTATTCAGGTCACATATACCAGAGCTCGATGTTGCAGGCGAGTCGTCACCGACGCAAAATCTAACGATGCTCAATCTGCCCACGCCACCGTCAACTTCAAGAGATGTGCGACCTACGATTGCTGTATCACTTACTTCAGAAACAGCTTTTCTTTTGCAGACATATCTAGGCACCGTTGCTACGTGGATGGACCTCATGGACTTTGACCTCACATATCAACTCAGCATACCCCGTCTCACACTGAGCTCTCCTCTTCTGTTCCATTCTGTTTGCGCCTACACAGCGAAATACCTCTCCCTTTCGAATTCACGTCATCATTCGTCTTGGGACTCGGTAGCGCGCCATCATTACGGCCAGTCTCTCAATCATCTCATCTCGACTCTCAACAGCCCAGCCCATGAGCACGCGTTGACCGCCACCATCCTAGTCTCTAGTTATGAAGTCATAAACTCTTTGAGTGTGGAACATAGGCGGCACTTTCTGGGGGCGATGATGCTGATCAGATCGCACAACATATCGGCGCAGTCCACCGGCATCAATCGGGCAAACTTTTGGATCTACGTTAGGCACGAGATTGTGGTCGCCTTATCGAGCGAGAAGCCACTTGTTCTACATCCTGATGACTGGAATGTGCAATGGAAGCAGAATGAAACACGGGAAGACATCCTAGGCAACCAAATGCTCTGGATTCTGGCTCGGGTTATCAACCTAATCTACGGCAAACAAGGTACTGTACGCTCGAACAAGCTGCAAAGAGAAGGATTCCTTCACGAGCTAGAAGATTGGAAAGCTGGACTTTCTGATCCTTTTATCGGCATTCCTTATGGTGAAGAGGATGAGGATGGATTCCGCAAAATCTATTTTACCGTCACTGCTGCTGGTGAGTTCCAGACAATATTGAGCCGCTATACACTTATTGATTTTTACAGCTGCAGCAGCTTTCTGGTATCATATCGCACATATTTTGCTATATACGGAGCCTGAGCTTCAAGATGAGTCTTATAGAGAGCAGGTGCAAGATCAAGCAATACGCGTCGCAAACATTGCGCTATCAGAATTTCCAGATTCATTGAAAGTGTTTTCAAGTCATGGATTATATCACGGTGAGTCTCCTACTGCGCGCATGGGAGCACGCAGTCTTGCTTGTAGCGCGTCTGCTAAACACCGAGCAGCCGCGAAACACATCGACGGTATAGCACGGAAAGCTCGAATTTGGAACGTGCTAAACGACGTCGAAAGTCAGTTGGGATATCATACTCGAAGCATCGTCAAGCGGCTACAGCGATTGGCCGAAAAAGGTTGAGTTCCTACTCGGCTAGTGTGTTGATGAAGTCTCCAACACAAGCAACGTCTATTGCGACATACTCATTTCACAGATGTCGTCGAATCGTATGAGATTAAATTTCTCCGGAGGAATTACTTCCACAGAACCTCTGAGCGCTGCCACACTATCGAGCCGTCGCCGCGCGGTCACCATGTACACGGCCTACTTGCTGTGTCGAGTTCTATGTACTGGGCTTGCCATCCGGGCATACAGAGGCGGTACACTTTCGGCGACTTGGAAATTGTAGGTGGTCATAACCTGGGGGCCTCACTTCCAAGGCCTTTGCCCAATACAACGACTAGGGTAGCGAGCCCTCAATGCTGCGCTCCAGATTTGCAGGACGACACCGAAATTGTTGAAGTCGGTCGGGGAGAACCATAGGTTCTTCTTACTACAATTACAATGTCCATTACTTCGATGCTTCTAGGCAGCAATCAGATGACTCTGTTTGTTTACCTCGGAGGGTTGTATGTTTGCGAGTATAAATAGGCACTCCCAGGGTCCGCTAGCGAGGCAAGACCACCAACCAACACCACCCTGTCTGGCGTTCTTGCCTCAACAGCAGATGAGTTGGCGTTTGGTAGAGCACCCAACGATTCCATAAATCACACGAATCCCTTTGACGCCCTGCTGACCCGTCTCACCCGCCCGCCGCACACCATTGAAAGCCATACGGTAGTCAGCGATCTTGTGGCTGCATCGCCGTGTGCATATTTCAGGGTCGATTCCGGATCATTGTACTTCCAACCTCTAGTATCACTACTGCTTCACCAGAACCGATCTGAAGATAGTGTAACATACCAAGACCGTCGACACTGCTTTTGCCTAAGCAAAATTGGAAAGGCTTGAGGGCGGGCCGAACACAGCCTCACAGCGGCTTGAACCCCATACCGGAGAGAATCCCACTGATCTCAAGTCCTTAAGCGCAGGTGGCGCAGCCTGGCCACGCGCCGAACTTCTTGGACGCCCAGTCTACCATTATTGTCAAAGGCTCCTGCTCCACGTGTGTCGAATTGGTAGGAAAGAATCTGATGGTGGTACGACGAAAATACTGCCAAAACAGCCACTCCAGCTCAGTGTTCATGATCCGCTTCAGGGCTTCGAGCTGAACATCAACCATACGGGCAACGGCTCAGCCGTGGGCCACGAACAGCAAATGGGAAGAAAATAGCTTCGAACACGTGCTCTCCATGCGCGGTGACTGGTTTGGAGAAGACCGTGCGCACTGTAAGTTTTATTGCGGGCTTCCAAGTAGCGCAGCCTGCCACCGCCCTCCTACAAGCATCACCCGCCTGTACGTTTGCAACATTACTAAGGACCAATTTTGTGACACGATCTGCTCGCTTTCATTCGCCTGTTATAGTTCAGGACCGTAAGGCGTAACTATACGAAGGGGGCGGAGAGCGGCAACTATCACAAAAGAACCGTGCGCATTAAGAGCACAAAGTCCCCACACGGTCGGTTGGCTGAGTTCGAAAATGACTTGAAGCTGGACGCCTTTGCCCATTTTTGCACAGGAGGCGAGCATGGTCCAAGCGTGGCACTGCGTGGGTCCTTGTCGGCCTCGTCCCTGGCAAAGTATATATTAGCCTATCGCTCACATTTACTACTGTCGCGGGTTTCCTCATGCCTTAAAATTTCCTTGTTCAAGCCAACAGCACCCAGAATCTTGCATGTTTCCTATATACCAGCTGCCTATGGCACGATACATTGTTCTATAGTCGTTAATACGGTCTCTCTATCATCTACTTGGATTTCAGAATACCGCCTTCAATTTTACTTGATCCCAACCAAAAAGTAGACTCGACATACACCGATCACATCGAGGGATGGCACCTCTTCTCTTTCACACTGGCGTTGATGCTCTTTGGCAGACGTCGAAAAGAGAAGTGGAGAAGAGAGAAGAAAACGGAGGGCTAGGCACTGCTTCCATAGTCGGTATCGTCATCTTCGTAGTCTTCTCCGTAGGCTTTATTGCCTCGATTACAGCATATTGTATCCACAAACGGCGAGAACGCAACAAACTTCCACCCGAGAAGCGACCAACTTCATACCGACCTTACCGAAGCAACTCTGGCCTCTTATCCAACGCAGCCGACCCATCGGAAGACGAAAAGTCCAGCATGTTCAGCAGAGAACGTGGATCGAGCGTTTCAATATATGTCGATCCTGGGAGCGTCGACCGGAGAGCGAGCATGGAGTCGCTGATACCACTTCACATCACATCTGCCGAGGACGTTCACAACTCGACAGACGAGGCAAGTTACGGATCTGGCGTCAGCGGGATTAGTAGCAGATACAGCGAGACCACAAGTGGGAGCCTGGGAGTCAGAGCTATCCCGATACCAGAGTCGGCAGGATCAGATCTGGGGACTAGGCCAGCAACGGGACGGGCTAGGAGCACCAGCACGGCGAGTATGAGGTACTACGAGCAGAACGCTATCGACCCTACGCCACAGATCCCGAAGATTGTGCACACGATGTCGGATTAGATGGCGCGTCTGCGACTTCATTGCGGAGCTGGCATGACAGAGGTGACGGGCTCTATATGTGTTGCCGTTCTCTGTCCCCGGCATGCGTTGGATGTTTGTCGATTTGTGTGCTTGGGACATGTCTCCTATCGCTTAACCTCCATCCGTTTCCTGCATGTCACGATTAGAGTTCACTCAGGGCTGTTTGTTGTTTACGGATTTCCGGCTTTCGTTATACCCAATATCTTAGCATCTCCATCATTCCAACTATTACAATACAGATACCGACTAGGTTCCAAGCACGTCCCTTTCCATCCTTAGCCAGCCACTAGTCACCGTTCTCATGACTTATCGCGAGAATCCCAAAGCACACCCAGGCAGAATACCATCCCAACCCTGCCATTCACGAGTCAGCCTCGTAACTATGAACGCCCAATAAAATAAACCCCAGCCTCGATGCACGCCTCATGTCTAACATTCTCAATCCCTCGCAAACTTACCATGCCATTGGTCCCCGATGTTTCCGTGCCGCACAACGCACCTATAGGTCTGATCACACACTCGCCGCAGAAGTACATGTTTATACACTACCTCACCACCAGACCACGACTATGTTCAAGCGAGAGGAGTATAGTGTCTCTGCCCCTCTCTACCCGGGACCTATTCAGTTATTGCATTTTTTCCCATCGACTGGGAAGTACGCATTTCATACATGATAGATGTTAGTATAATACAGTCGGGCTGTATACGTCGGGTCACGCGCCGCGCCTAGCCTACCTAGGTAGACATCAATGGCTATGTGGACATGAGGGTCACAGCTCACGAGATGATGTGATGAGTAGCGACTAAACGTTCAAAAATCAATTCTATGTCATGGCATATTCCTTTGTTCTACTTTCCCAAATCCAGACATCATGGTATCAATCTAAATATTATAAAACCTACTCATCATCTCCGAAGAAGACCTTCACAGGCAACCAGGCATCGCCGCAGACTTTGAACCGATCAGGCAGAGAGTTGAGCTGCTTTACCTCCTCATCCGTCAGGCTCCAGCCATCAAGCTCGAAATTCGCCTCGATTCTCGACGCCGTGACGCTCTTGGGAATAACGCTAGTTCCCCGCTGCAGTCCCCACACCAGAAGCACTTGCTGCGGGCTCTTGCCCTTCTTCTCCGCAATGCTGTGCAGCGTCTTGTCCTTGGCGAGGGGAGAATCTGTCGAACCCAGGCAGGAGTATGCGGTGACGTGGATGCCCTTCTCCTTGCAGTAGTCGACTAGCTTTGGCGAGGGCTGGTTGGGATGGAGCTCGATTTGGTTGACGGCGGGCGTGGTCTTGAAATCTTCGGAAGCGAATAGCTTCTCGAGGTTCTTGATGCCAAAGTTGGAGACGCCAATGTTCTTGACGCGGCCTGAAGCAGGCAGCTTCTGCAATTCGCGCCAGGTGTCCCGGAAGTCCCAGTCAGGGTAGTGCTTCTTGAGATCTTCGGGGTCGGTTGATGATGGCCAGTGCTGATTAATGCGTTAGCATTAAATTTCTGGACACATTGAACTGAAGCAGGAAATTGCATAGGGAGTTCCTGTGCTTACATACCATCAGATAGAGGTCAACATAGTCAACGCCCAAGCTCTTCAAGCTCGAGTTGATGCCCTCTTCAACTCGCTTGTGCCAGGGGTTGTCCAACTTGGTTGTAATCCAGATCTCTTCACGTGGGACGCCCGAGTCTTTGATTCCCTGACCAACTTCATGTTCGTTGCCATATGCCAATGCGGTATCGATATGGCGGTAACCTTTCTGAAGAGCAACCTTGACGGCTTCGCGGACCTGATTAGGCTGCGATTGCCAGGTGCCTAGCCCAACAGCTGGAATCTTTGCACCCGTGTTGAGCGTGAAGGTTTGCTTCGTCCACTGATTCTGTGCCATTTTGGATAGTGAGGCTCTGAACATGTGCTTGCAATCGTGCCTTGATAGGGTATTGGTGATCGGGAAAGAAGGAGGCAATGGGATATATTGGAGAAACGGAGCTCTACTGACGTCTTAAGTATTGATAAACAAAATTTTGGGACCTGACGCAACACCCCACCAAACAGACTATGACGAGCTAATCTCGCCCCGCGGTCACTGCCACCGGATAATCAACGTCAAACTCTTGCCCTCAGCGCGTGGACCTTCCCCCTATAATCCACCAATGAGAATACCCCGCAGCCGCAATCGATAAGCCACCCCCGATGTACCTTCCCAACCGGGCAATTTAGCCGCTGAGAGTGCCGCCCTCAACTCCGGGATATCGCGACGTAGCTCGACAACAACCATCCGATCCGACGGCCTAGTTACGGGGACGTCCCTGGTCCAATTGCCTCGACAACATGTCGTCCGGCTTCGTCTCCGGCGGTACGATAGACGATCCTGCAGAGCGCGACGACGCCTGGCGCGCCGCACAGGAAGAGCTTGCGGAGAAGCGGCGGCGGAAGGATGAAGCTGCGTCGCAAAATGACGGCAAGTCTTTGTACGACGTTCTGCAAGCAAACAAAGGTGGCTACCCCATCCGTTCAATATGTCAGTAGGAAAGCTAACATGTTAGATGTTGCGCCCTAAGCCGCGAAACAAGAAGCCTTTGAAGAAGCCAACCGCCTGAAGAACCAATTCCGTGCGCTCGACGACGACGAAGCCGAGTTTCTCGATTCGGTACTCGAGGAGACCCGGAAGAAGGAGGCTGAGGTGAAGAAGGAAACTCTACAGCAATTGGACGCGTTCCGCAAATACCGAGAGGAGGCGGAGAGGAGGGCACTTGCAGAGCAGAACGCCGGGAGTCCGGAGGTTGAGGATGCACAGGCGCAATGGCTGACTGGCGGACGGAAGAGGAAGAAGGGCGAGAAGGATGGGGCTTTGTTGAAGGGAATCAAGCTGCGGAAGGCGTCCGGCACCGCGGATAAAGGAGAGGCCAAGCCAGTGACGATGGAGAAAGAAGAGGCTTTGAAGAAGACGGAAGTCAGGCCTACAGCTACAACGAGCACGGGCATAGGTGCGGGTACGAGCACAAGGGAACAAAGTTCTCTGAGATTCCACGCTCCAAAAGGCGCCCTCGAGAAAGTGACGCTAGCCGGTCCAGCATCCCCGAAACCGTCAAATACCCTCGCTCTTGGCTTGGGGTATACTTCATCAGATGAAGATGACTAAAATGGGTGACGGTTCTTGAGCATGTAGACGTGCTCTCGGATACTTATGTGGACAATGGATCGATACAGAGTAGCTTGACTAGCGAGGATATGAAATTCCAAAGTGCTTACGAGGGATACTTAGATTCCAGAGAATTATAGACAACAGGACAATACAAAATAAATGAATCTAAAGAGCGTCCACGGTGCCACCTTAGCACGCATTATTGTTATTGATTGATAAATGTCATTGTAAGACGATTCGGATTCTACCCAGGTAACCAGATTCTACCCAGGTAACCATCACGCGTACGCTGCTGACTTAGCTGCGTAGCTTCCAAGGTTACACAGTCACAAGCAACCTTGACTTATCTACCTAGGTAGATGCGACCCCGCTTATCCACACACGTCCGTGCTGGACTGCTGCCAACATGGCATCCGAAGATCCACCAAGTTTGGCATTGAAGCAAGCTCTTTGCTATACCTGCTGGAATATATCCTCCAACCTCAGTCGATGCCTCGCTTGCAAGCGGGTCTCATACTGCTCAAAGAATTGCCAAAAGCAAGATTGGAACAGGAATCACAAGGCACTCTGCAAGAAGCTTGTTGCCTTGAACGAATCAAAGGGCTATTTACCATCATCTAACAGGTGCTGGAAGGACTACTATGCCGAGCAGGTATACCATTCGGTTCCGTTAGCAGGCGAGCAGATTCTGAGGCCCTTTACAGATTCGAGAATTCTTAGAAAGTGATACCTTGTATCCTAATGAACTCGGGAGATTAGTTGGGTATGTCCGCTGAAAACCGACCCTTAACAAGCCTGAGCGCTATAACAGCTGATACTTATGATTAGCTACGAACCATACTGCTATCACTGTTACAGAAGGGAGTCTCAAATTGAAGATGGGGCGAGACTGAAGACGTGTCAATACTGCCGTCTCACCTCATTCTGCCCCTCCTGCCAGCCAACACATCCATCGGCGGAGTGCGCCACCTTGCAAGTTATTGCGACGGACGATAGAATCTTGGTAGATCTCCGCCGGCGAACGGGAAGAAGCTCGACCATAGCTTTCACCGGCCTTCCTAGACAACAACATTTTCCTCTCGCCTCTGCAACGGACTGGTATGACTACTATACGAGGCTCTCAGACAAGGGTGGACTGAGGTTCAAAATGAACCGAGATCTGAAGTACCAAGGACACGACCGCAAAGAACGAGAGTTCGTTGAAGGTATCAGATATGGTACCAATACGACAACATATCAACTGACCTTACTGGCTGCTATAGAGGCAATAATACCCAATGTCAGCACTCGGGCTTCGATCAATCTTCATATCATTGGCGCAGCCGGAGCTGAATTTGCCTCTGCCCCTGCATTTGAAGAGTTACTGCATCTTCTACCATCGCTGACAGCCCTTCACTTATCATTCGTGGGTAAGAATGTGTTCGTACCTCATGAAGAAGGCACAAAAACCCAGGATCTACACACACTGCAGTGCTGCACCACATGTACTACCATGGGACGGTCAATTTCCTTCACAACCTGGAGAGGCCCATATCACGCATACGTCGACACGGATTCCTACAAGACGCCAGATCTAGCGGCAGCCTTCCACTCAGGGTTTTCGGTAGACGAACAAGCGGACTGGTACCCGACCATTGAGTATCTTGCGCATGCTTCACATCCTACACTCTTTACTGCGGCTAGAAACTTTGAGATTCTAGGAGAGATGGAAATTTGGAAGAGTTTGGGAGCCGCATTTGTGAGGAATGCTGAAGTGAACAAGTGGAAGGGAATGTCTCCTTCGCTTGTCGTGTATGGAGATAGGCCGAACGAGGTCTCCTATCGAAATCACTGGTGGTATATCGTGGAACAAAAGTAATCTTGACTTCGGAATATGAGGGTCTAGTATGTGGAGAGAACGAGACAGCATTGTTAAGGGGGGCTGTCGTGTAGGAGAGGCTGCTTCACTGCACGTCCTGTCTATCTTTGGCATTTTCGCCGCTGAAAGCCCCAATTTAGAATGATTGTCCTGAAGAGAACCGCAGTTTCATATTCCGAACACACAGCAAACCAGGGACTGGTGTTTGGGTAGCGGAGAGGTGGCACCTGAGCACGCGAGCGCCTACGAAGGAGCTGGTTTTATAGTCAACACCCACATACAGCCCTTATCTAAAAGGCTTTCTTGGGCTTTGCTATACCTAAAAACAAGGTCTATATAATATATCACGACCTTTAAAGAAGGTGCTTGGAATATTCCTCACTAAACCAGCTCCTTCTCTGAGTCTCTTCATGCACGCCTTCGCACCATTCCCGTTCAGAATCTCGCCGACGTCGATTGCGTGTCGGTTCCCGGAGGACCACCTGTGAGGCTAATGCAGATCGAGATTAGCGCGATCTAGTTGCCTCAGCGCTGCCTGGCGCGGCTCGTGCTTTTGCTTTTCAAGCTCACCGCATAACAACTCCGCTTTCTTACCTTGCACTGTTTCTTGCCAAATTCTCCTTTGGCGTCTCTATGTCTCCACGTTGGTCTTCCTTGCTTGGTCTCGGCGTACCCTGATCCGGACTGGCCTTCTCTCGTTTTTGTCATTCTTTATTCGCAGAACGACCTTGGAACCCCGCTGTACCCGCACAATATCATCAATGGCCAGCGCCGTGAATATTGATCGCACATCACCACGGCAGAGACGGCTTATCATCCCCGAGCAGCCGTTAATCCATCTCTTCGCACCAATGAAGCCGCTGGCAACAACCAGTATAAGGATTAGTGCTTCCTTCGATACCTGGAATTCGCATCAGCCTCAACAGAGCTAAGGATCAGCTCGTGCTTCGTTTTACGCTAGAACAGCCAGACAGAATGGATCCCTTCAAGTACCGCAAGGCATATGAGGCTATGATTCACACGAGTCACTTGATTGAAGCACATCTTTCCCAGGATAACGATAGCGCCTCGGAGACTGTAACGGATGCCATCGCGACTACGGCTCCCGTGGGCTTCGATGATCCGGATAGTATGGAATGGACACCTACCGGTGCGACGACTCCTCCAGCAGCTTGTGGACCACCACCTACTACCTCCAAGAACTTAAGACATTTGTTGCCTGATGGAGGCCAGGGCGAATACCGTCTAGAAGACAGAGGTAGTAATGCTGTTCTCCTACACAAGCTTCAGGAGGGCGCGATCGTGGACGAATGCATAGACAAGCTTGTTCGAGATCTACCTGATGTTCTTAGTTACGACAATTCCGCAACCTTTACACCTTCGACAATCGAGGTACCAAAGGATTTCGGCCTACAACTTAGTATCTCAATCAACCATCACCTTGCACAGGTAGCGGACCGAAAGTTGCTAGAAAAGTATCGCCGTCTCCTGGGGCATAGGAAAGATCCCGGCAAACGAAAGTCAATCAGGCTCGGTTTTGATCCTGTAGATCTGATCAAGAAGCAAGCTGTCACTTTCCCAGAGGACGTGTCCGTCCAAGCTTCCACACTCGACAACGAGATCCATCCAATATTTCGGGCCGACAATTTTCACGGTTGTCCAGATGCTGTCTATGAAGTCCTCAAGCCAGCCTTGCGTCTGAGCACGCTGCTCCTGTTCTCGCGGGCCACGTCCAGGTTTTGGCATACTTTAGTCTTCGGCGAGAGAAAGCGGTGCCAGAAAACGTCCGACCAATACGGGCAGCCATGTTACCGGATCAGCGACGATGTACCATGGTCAGAAGAACACGCAGAAGCGTTCAAAAACTTCCTAGATCGTCAGATCGATACAGTCCATCTTATGTTCCATCGAGACCCTCTTCCCCCCGATCCGGCATATGCCTCAATGGGCCTGGTCGCAGATTACAAGAATGGGCTGATGCGGAAGCTGGATAGCAAATGTCATACGAGCAGAATCTGTCTGCATTCAGACTTCTATACTACAGCTAAGAAATTGAGTCTGTTGCAGTACCCAGAGCCTGCAATGGTCTTGAGGTTCAATCTTTTCCTGGCTGTCTGTATAGCACATGAAATAGCGCATTTCATAGAGGTGTCGGGTCCTCATCATGAACATCCGCTTGGTGAACCAGAAGTATTCTTCAACGAGAACAAGTGGACGGAATCCGGCATTGCTTTCGAACTAAAGGTTTTTGGCGGAAGACTGCATCCCATATCATCTCGCGTCGATTGCAGTCTTGGCCTCGCGATTCTGAGCTATCCACTCAAAGAGGTTTATGAGACAGAGGACAACGTCCTATATACTCTACCCATGGAATACATCGCAAGAATTCAGCAAAAGGAAACTTGGGAGCAGGACTTTAGTGTCACAGGGCCAGATGCACTGTATGCTCCACGGACTGGTGGCAAGTCGATAGAGATCAATGGCACCAACTTGATGATTTGGGAAGACGAGAAGGACGCGGATATATCAGACCATGTCGATGGGAAAGATACAACATATCATCGAATGGATGATGGCCAGATTGTGAAAAATCCTAGCTCTAACAACCGCAAACCGGTAGTACGACCTACAGGAGAACGAAGATGGAGCCCGTACGGGCGGCAAAAGAAACCGGGTATAGACACAGAGCCTTGTGTGAAGAACGAGGTAGTTGAAGGCGGAGAGAAAGAAGAAGAGGGCGAAGAATTGGCAAAAGAAGGAGGCGAAAGAGACGAGGATATGTTGACTTGATTTTCTACGCACAAGCGTGTTGTGAAGGCACCTGCATTATAGGCGTTCTGTACAAGACCTCGTACCAGTCTTGGATTCTGGAGCATTTGCATGAGCGTAAGCGTAAGCGATAGCATGACATGAATGGAGTTGGATGGTGAAGGGATCTGGAGTAGGCAGGGTTCACTTGTAATAAATTTCACACGGTATATATCTACCTGAGCTTGGGATGGCTCCGCAATCCCTCAAGTGCTCCCCGGGGCCAGATCATGACTCCTTCCACGTGACTTCGCTTAATCAAGGTCTTGGCGTTCGTGAGCGCGAGATCAAATTCCCCCACCCAACTCTGCATAGCAAAAGATCGCACGACTGTCGAACTTCCTCCGCGCGTCCCGATTCAACACGCTGTAAACATGGCCGAGTTTACGAAAGATACACCCCTCAGGGCGGTGCAAGTGGAAGCGCTTGTGGTCATGAAGATCATCAAGCATTCGTCGCAAAACTTCCCCACCACCGCAACCGGTTCGCTCGTGGGCATGGAAAAGAACGGTACTCTGGAAGTAACGAGCTCGTTCCCGTTCCCCACTGTGGATGCGCCCGCCACCGACGGACATCACAACGACTCTGCCTCAAATCTCGCCGCTGCTGCCCCCCGCAACAAGGCCAACGTGGTATACCAGAATGAGATGATCAAGTTCCTCCGAGAAGTGAACGTGGACGCGAACAACGTGGGCTGGTACACGAGCGCAAGCATGGGGAACTTTATCAACCTCAACATGATCGAGAACCAGTTCTTCTTCCAAAAAGAGATGAACGAGCGAACCGTCGCCCTCGTCCACGATGTGAGCAGGAGCTCGCAGGGGACGCTTAGTCTGCGCGCCTTCAGACTCTCTCCCACGTTCATGGCTGCGTATAAGGAGGGCAAGTTCACTACGGAGAAGTAAGCTCTCGACTGTGTCTACGTGCTGAACAACGCTGACTCTGTTAGTCTCCAAAAAAGCGGTTTCCGCTATCAGGATATTCTTGTCGAGCTTCCACTGACAATCCACAACTCCCACCTCCTCACATCCTTGCTCCACCAACTACCCTCCGATGCGCCTAAGGAAGAGCTCTCTTTCCCGCCAAACCTAGCCGCGCTGCGACAGGATCCGAACACGCCGCAACCTCCGCTGTTCCCGAACCTCGACTCGCTAGATCTCTCGATTGATCCGTTCCTAGAGAAGACGTGCGACCTGCTGCTCGAGAGTATCGAGAATCACCACACAGAGCTCAACAACCACCAATATTACCAGCGATCGCTCGGACGTGAGCAGGCAAAGATCACGGCGTGGCAACAGAAGCGAAAGGCCGAGAACTCTGCTCGCGCAGCCGCCAAGCAACCCCTGCTTCCAGAAGACGAGTGGCAGAGACTGTTCAAGCTTCCCCAAGAGCCGAGTCGCCTCGAAACCCTCCTCAACTCTCGCCAGGTAGAACAATACGCGAGGCAGGTTGATGGCTTCTCTGCCAGTGTCAGCACAAAAATGTTCGCTGTCAAGAGCAACATGTTACCCGGAGAGTAGACTAGAGGACCGAGGGTCGGCTTCTATATCGTTCTGAGCGACATTATCTTGTAACGCTTGGTTGAAAACAGCATGGGCACGGCGTTAGGCGAGATAGTTTTAGGGGCATCTGGCTCTTGTGTCGTGGTTCAGGGTCGGATTGACAGCGTCAAGCTGGCTTCTAGCAAGGTCCAAACTGCAAATACTTGCCATGCTTGGAGATTCACTGTAGCAGTGATGCGAGAATAGTTTTTTGTGCTATTGGAGTCCGGTGGAGACCCCAGAAGTAGTGTAGACAAGGAACGTTGAGTCCAAAAGAGCTATGACGAACCTGGCGCCCGAAGGCATTCGCTGTCTGCTAGGACTCTACTTTTCCTTTCTCCTGGCATGAGATAATTGTAAAGGCTCGATACATACATTGTTGCATCACCTTACAGCTAGGTGATTTGACTCCTTGCGAGGTCAGCAATACGTTGCCACAAGTTCACTCTAAGACGCGTCGTACCAGAATACCGATGACGAAGACAAAGAAAGTAATCAAATCAACACATGTCCCATGTCCGCACCGTCTCAAAGAAGCCGATGAAGGGTAATAAACATTAAGACCGGAACCGCGTTCCCAGTCACTCCCTGGGAACGGCCTAAGCGTCGCAACCCAGCCCTGGCGGTGGATCTTCACAACCTCACTCGACCGGCTTGGCAGGTTTTAAAGCGGCAGCCATGAACCACCTCCACCCCATCCGCGCCTTACCGCTCCAGGCCCTGCACCAGTCGCCCGATGGCAGCCTTCACCACCACCTGCAGTCGCTGCCGCCGGGCCTGCAGAACCTCGATGCCATCGCGCCCGACGCCAGCGACGGCATCTTCCAGCGATATCTGGCGAGCAATGCGCCGCAAGCGCAACACGCGTTGCACGCCCCCATCCCGTTCGGACACCACAGCGGGTTGCCGCATCCGCAGAGCCAATTTCATGGCCTCCAGCCAGGTCCCTACCCGCATGCTGCGAACCGCTTCGACGTGATAGCAGCACCGCCGCAGCAGTTTCAGGCACCTCCTGCCCCGCCTCCGGTCCCTATCCCTCGACAGCCCAGACAGCTGAGCAAGCGGGTGTCTGAGCCAGAACCACAGCCAGATCTCGTGCAGCCTCAGGACCTAGACGATGCGCCGGCGACGAGCAAATTCGGTCAGTTGGACGGGCTGAAACTAATACCCGATCCACCGAACCTGCCACAATGGCGAGAGAAGCTGTTTAACGTCGACGATACCATTACTTTGACTGAAGAAGAGTATGTACTCTAACTGTATCATGACTGTGGAAGAGTTCAGGATGAGTCAAGTGCTACCGTAGCACTTCGTGTCCCTAATTCGTTGCTGATATACCTTGCACAGGTTTACGACCTACTTTCCTCACGTCGACAATGTCTACTCGCACCGTTCGTCCCAACGACACAAGCGGAAACGTTTCGTCTCGCACTACTGGGATTGCCGCTTGAAAGGTCGCCCACCGGGCACAAAGAAGTCCACGGATCCCGAGAAAAAGAAGAGGAAACGTGTTGCGAGGGAGAGAGATCTTTGCGAGGTCAAGATCAAGATAACCGAGTACTTCGATGGTGCGGAGCTTACCGAACAAACTGGCCTACAACCTCCACCAGATAACACTACGGACAGTAACGCCTTCTTCTCACAAGCCCCGATGCCCTCGCAGCCACAGCTGACTGGTTGGGGACTGCCTACGGTGCCTCAAAACGCGCCTATGCCCCAATCAGCGGGTCCACCCAGAAAGTTCTACACACTGCAAAGAGTCAATGGCAATGGTGGGAACGGGAAAGGTGACGGTATTGGTGGCCCACACAAGCACACCCTTGAAGAGAGCGACAAGGTGAAGAAGAATAGTGTGGACAGATGGTTGATCAAACAGGAGAAGGACAAGAGGAAAGAGCAGGTGAGTAACCTTTCCTCTCTTCGACCATTTCCCATAATATTGCGCTTTTCCCTTCCGTCTGCGTGATCGCAATAAGCTCTTGCTGCACTGTGTTGTGTGATGCCGTAGAGTTATGGTGTTGTGACAGCGTTAAAGCAGCCAGGTGTGGGACCCTCCCATCGCACGAATCACGTCATTATGTCAACTGCGGACTCGCAGCAGTATGCGGGGTCTTATTCGTGCCCAGGTAACTCTTGTACACTTGGTGAATTTTTGTTTTATGTATTCCTCGTCCAGAACAGCTGCTTCCTTTACCTTTCGCAATTTCTCTCCCGTACATTTAGGTCTTTACGATCCTTGCAAAGTTGGAACATATTTCACCTGCAATTCGAAATCAAGTCTTTTTCCTGGCATTGCTACATTACTACCTTCCCCAACACTACAGTTTCGTTCCAAAATGACCGACGCAAATCAGGGCGGCGACTCTTCTAAAAAGAGCTACCACAAGAAAGCGACTGGTAACGCACTAGCTACGGTCAAGAGCCATTGCAAGGATGATAGTCTCAAACTCTTTGGTAGTTGCTTCTGGTGAGTTTATTATTCCTACCCTCCAAGTTCGACAATCCCGTATACGGTATAACGTCAATACCAGCATCGTGCTGATCAGTCCATGGCAGTCCCTTCGTCCAGCGCGCATGGATATCTTTGGAGTTCAAAAAGATCCCATACCAATACATCGAAGTGGATCCGTACAAGAAACCACAATCTCTCATCGAGATAAACCCGCGAGGCCTTGTCCCAGCACTCCGCCATGGTCCAACATGGTCAACCTACGAATCCACAGTCATCATGGAGTATCTCGAAGATCTGAACACTGGCCCTGCTCTTCTACCACCTGATGCGCAAACCCGCGCCACTTGCCGCTTGTGGTCCGACCACATCAATCGCCACATCATCCCTGGGTTCTACCGCCTCCTGCAAGCGCAAGATACCAACGATCAGGTCAACCATGCTACAGAGCTTCGCAACGAAATTGGCAAACTCGTCGACGCTGCAGACCCTGAAGGCCCCTTCTTCCTCGGCCGCTCAATGGGCTTCGTGGACGTCCAGATGGCTCCATGGGTGCTGAGACTTCGGCGCGTCTTGGGCCCGTACAGGGGCTGGCCGGAGCCTGAAGAGGGAACTCGGTGGGCTACCTGGGTGGATGCAATCGAGCAACATCCGAGCGTCAAGAGTACGACCAGTGATGATGCGTTGTATCTGGATAGCTATGAGCGGTATGCGGAAAATAGGCCGAATACGAGTCAGCTGGCCAATGCCGTGAACTCTGGAAGAGGGCTGCCTTGAGGAGTGCTGATACAGACTCAGCGGAAGTGGAAACTGTTTCAATTAAGGTTGTACATTACTTTGGAGGTTGTGTTCATTCTCGTTGGTCCCAGATAGTATAAAGGAGACCTGTTCACACGTAAATTGGCTAAGAAGACATTATCAGAGGCGCTCAAAGAGCATTGACTACACTTGATGACCGCGTCCCTGCGGGTTTGATCTGTTCGTTTGAACGGTCCCAACGGATTGCACTGTAGACCCCGGCCAAGCCTCATCTGCGCAGCCCCACCATCCCACCCTTCCCAACCGCTTGACGTCACTGCAACGACGCGTGACTGCTTACGACAACGCGCGGTAACCCCAACCAGGGAGACCCAAACGACCCAGTTTTGTGCAAACTGCCGCATAAAAGCCATTGTCCCTCCACCGAACGTAACTTGCATACCCATTCACCATAACACTACATTACACCACCAACCCCACAACCACGAAGTCCCTACGCACAACGGCTTCGTCGACCCTAAGACACACTACACAACCCAGACGAACCTTGACACAGACGAGTCTATCGAAGATGCCTCTTGTAATCCCGGGTCTGCAGTCCAAAGATGGAAACCAGAGTGGTGGCGACGACTGGACGAGCAAGCTTATGGGGAAGCAGATTGGGGATTCGCATAATGAGACTGTATGTTCCTCTTCGTTTACTCCCATTACCTCCTCCTCCTCTCCTTCCTCTCCACCTTCTGCTCCTTTTCTACCTTTTCCACCCCAACACCCCAATACCCCTTCCCCACAACCCCAACACATCCCAGCTCAACAACCAAACCCAGCGCTCTCAACATCACACTCACGCTGACACAAACATCAGACCTTTGCGAAAACCGACCTCCCAAAAGAGCACCGCGTGATCCAGCCTGGCGGTATGAGTACCATGGACCACAAGCCCGAGCGCCTGAACATCCATGTCGATGAGCAGGGCACGGTTAAGGATGTTAAATTCGGATGATCCGGGAAGGGCTGGGAAGGGCTGGGGGAAAGGGGGAAAGGGGGAACAGACACTGTATACATATCGGATATGTGAAAGGGATGTTCGACGAATGACGACCACTGGGTAAGGGTAAGAGTAATGATACTGTACGACACGATGACGATGTGTGGGGTATGCACGTCACGATACGCGAAGACGTATCAGGGAGATGGTATCCCAATTCTGTATGTATATGTGTTGTCAAGCAAGTCATATACATCAGTCAGTCAGATACTCCTCCGGCCATACCTAGCTCAGTGCATCCGAATCATCAAGCGTGGAGAATATAAATGTATTAAATCAATAAGATCTTACAAAGGCCCCTACCCTTCCCATCCACAAAAGAAGAATCCACAATGAACGCTCCCATTCATTCTTTTCCCAGAAGTTCCCTCCCTTTTCAGAACACCAAAAAGCCAGTAAGAATCAAGCCGCCTGCCCATCCACCCCCCATATACAACAAATTGATGCAAAAGACCGTAAACCCAAACCCAGATGAAGTAGTACAACAAGTCGACGATGATCGTCAAACGCCCGAGTCCAAGCCGTTTCCGTAATGAGACAGGTATCGAAGTGAAAGACAACAAGACAGTATAGAAAAAAGGAAGAGATAAGAAAGTACAGACCAACAATGAAACCTACACAGCCTCGATGTCATTCTACCTCAGATCCAGAAACGGGTGGAGAATTCAGCTCAGCCTCTCGCCCCGGAGCTCACCTCAATCTCATGTCTCCATCTAAGTCCTCCTCCTCTTCCCACCACTCACCCTCCGCCCAACATCCGCACCCCTCCCTTCTCCAGTCGCAACTCCAGCTCCAACGCCTAAACTCTCAACCACCTCCCCCATCTTCAATAACGCCTTATGCACCGGCTCCGGATGTTCAAAGCACAGCACAATCGAGCACCGCACCGCGAGCGCCGAGAACCACTTTCGGCTCACCTTCTCGCTATGCCGACTCGCCGCGCCCGCCACAAGTCCGACCCAGAGCAGCACGCCGGCCATATCGGCCCAGCAGTCTGAGATGTCCGAGTTCTCGATTGCGGTCTGCAGGTTCGTGAGGAGGGCGGCCGGACCGGTAGGTGGGGGTGGCGGGGGTGGCGGGGGTGGAGGGAAGAAGGTCAGATCTGATGTGGTTGATATGGAGGATATAGAGGGGCGGGTGTATGGCTGTTGGAGGTCGAGCATAAAGTAGTTCTGTTGTGCGTATGCTGGGCTTGTTGCGTACGTAGGGCTTGTCGAGAAGCTTGTGACTGGAGAGTCGTGGCGCAGGTTTGTAGGGGAGATGAGCGATTCGGCAGAGGTCGAGGCTGATGCTGAAGAGGCATACAACGATGTTGTGTTTTCGGTTTGCGCGGCGTATTTCAGGGCTTCGGATAATGGGACGCGTTTGATGATGGCGGTGGCTTGGATTATGCATGTCATGCGGATGGCCTCGTATGTCCAGTCGCTATAATTGAGGATGGCGTTCTTGGAGAGGTCGGTTAGGCAGGGGTATTCGGTGGTAATCTTCGTGTACAGGTTCTTGAGTGATTGGGAATTTTGCCGACTACGTTTGGTTTCGTGAAGGAATAGATCCATCATCATACGGATGTCCTTGAGGAGGTCTAATGTTCGTGGCGCACATCGAGAGGATCGTTCCACAGTTCGGAAGTCTTCGCGAGGACAGAAGAGAGGTGACTCGGGAATGATAGCGGTGTTTGGGTAGGCTCTTGTGGAATTGGATGCGCAAAAGTCCGAGTATATGGGTCGAGGCTTTGCTTCTCGTAGAATAGCGGATTCCAGACATACCCAAGACAATGTTGATGCCACCCGTCCATTCACACCCAGCTGATCTATGCCGCCACGTGCTTTGACCATGGCTGCCACCCCCGCCTCGTGATAGCCAATTGCGATGTCGTCGCTACCAATCGCCTCACTCGCAATGAGTTGCGTCAAAGCAATAATATTGTTGTCGTCCACTTTCGACTCTGGGTTCAGCAGATTCTGGCCAATGAGATGTATGACTTCCTGTCGAAGGGCAGTGGTCTGAACGCTCTCGAAAGGCCGATTTTGGACGGCGTCGAGCTGTGCAGACGCAATGCAGAGCGTGCTAAGGAAGGCGTGAGGCGACTTGACCAGCGTTGGAATCCAATGCTGGCCCATTGCTCTGGTACCGAAGAAACGGGAGCCTGCACGGTGTCAATATCTCCGAGTGGTTGTGTCACTTGTAGACGTACAATGAAACTTTAATTCCTCTACCGAGACACGAGGATGGTGGGCCTGGAAGAGTGTGCGGAAGGGGTCCAGTGGTTTCCCGATAGACTGGAATGGCCGTGCGGAGGTCTGCATATATGGTAATGGAACCCCAGTTCGCATCGGCTGTACTATGGGAACTGAAGAGAGTACTATGTCAATTGAGGGCGGTATGCGTGATATCTGGGTCTCTGAATTGGTTGCATTCTGGCCGTGGCTGCTCGATGCAGGCGACCTGACTGGAGACGTGGACTTCTTTCGAGGCCGTCTGCTCTCACCCCTCCAGATCTTCAGGGCTTCCCTATTCGATAGTACACCATCTGCGGACTCTTGCTGGTCACTGGTAATACTGGTCCGCGAGCCCGTAGAGTCCTCGCTCTGCAAGCGTGCTCGCTGCGCCCTGGGCTTCTTCTCCTTCTGCAGATAGCTGCCCATGGCCTGCTTGCGCACCTTGGTCATGACATTGCGCGCCTTGAAATCCGCGGGCTTGTTACCCGTGATGAAGAGCAAGCCATTGCTGCTGCTGCTCTCATTGGCCGGGGGACTGGATGATGTGCGGACTGCAAAGGACCCCAGTTAGCGCGCGGGCCCTAAGCCTTACAGAAGCATGAACAGACTTCACAAGAAAAGAAAATGACAGTAGCGAATGAAGTTCGCACCATTGTATTGCAGAGGAGCCATTGAGGCCCACGGAGTCGGCAAGTCGGCGCTGGTAAAGGTTGGGGCAGGCGAGAACAAATATGAGGCTGCGAGGATCGACGAGGGAGGGGCAGTTGTCATCATAGCGGCAGTGTTGCGCTCTCGGGTCTGATTGGCGACAAAGACGGGGCCGAAGAGAGCATGCCGCGTCGCAATGCTCGAAAATTGATGTTGTCTTTGTTATGTGTGTCGAGTGCGAGGGCCAAGGTGGGACATGAGGTAACAGAAGGCATTCCTTTACGGGACGGCTGGGCATATATACAATGTAGAGTGTCTAGCGGTAGGGGTTGGATCCTGCGCCACCACGCCTGCAGCACCATGATCGTGGGTCGCGTCGGAGCAGTGGCTGTGGTCACCAACGGTGTCACTGGGGCTTCGGTGATGCATTAGGCCAACCTGCCGCCCGGGGGCTTTTGCTGCACGTCGTCACTGGCCGTAGCTGACGGCGCGCATGTCGCACAGACGAGGCAACTGGGCATTTGCACCGTGGGTGCCGGCTGTCGTTGCATCAATGACTTCCCGCTTTTATTTTTACTGAGACAAGTCTGCGATGGCAGCCAAAAGCAACATCGTCGTGCGGACGCGCAGTTGCCCTCTCCAAAGCCCTGCGGTGTTGGTGGGGAGACACATTGCAATCTATGGATGATCGCCTGCGAGGGGCACCGAAGGCGACATCTTCCGGTCACGTGAGCGAGAGATTCTCCGCACCTGGGCACAGCCCGAGCCCTGCATACACCGCAGAAGCAAGTCAGCAAGCTCCGTCACCGCAACAGTGCCCACTCGCGTGGTTACCCAATCATTTTCGCTCAGCCAAGGCAGGGAGCCGAATATCGACTTCTTGCGCGGGTGCGCAGCCATGCCCCTACGCAAAGAGCCGTACACTGGCGAGCGGGAACGATACATCAGAGCTGAGCCAAGCAGCGCCTGTCCCAAGTCCTCCAGACCATCGTCCCGCCCATGCGGGTCGCAGCCGCGGTAGCATCTAGCCCTATCGGCTCACTTCCGCAGGCGAACGGTGCATGAGTCTTCTTTGTTTGACCGTCTTGTTGCTACCCTAGAGTGTTCACGCGACCGTGGTTACCCTTCTATCATGGAGCTAGAAAAGCTTCAGCTTGCGCTGCCCGTTGCGCCAGGACTAAAGTAATCTCCCATCTGGACACTTGTCGGGCTGCGGCTGCTTTCTCGTGAGCTCCGATCCCCGCGTCCACCACTCGAGAACTCTACGCCAACATTTGTACCGTTGGCCTTGTTGCGTCTACGATTAGGAATAAGGAGTCTCTCATTGAACGAGAAATTCGTTGGTGGATCCGGCTCGGTGGCTGACGGGCTCTTCAGCTCCACAAGTTCCAAAGTTCGTCGAAGGGTTGCTCCAGATTCATCCAGGGCCATCAGGAATCGCGCCAGTTCCTTACACAGATCCCAGTCTTGCTCGGACTTGGCCCGTTGCAGCAACCGTATGACCTGGTCACCGGTTGAGCTAAGCTCCTCAAATGTATGGAGCACGAGCAGGTAGCCTCCCGCCGTCTTCAAAGTCCCCCTTTGAAGTGACTCCTCAAACAGGTCCTCTGGTGGAGGAAGGTGTGAGAACAGGGTTCGCCAGGAACGAACCTCTGTCTTACGGGTACATTGTACCACTATATCAAGGTATTGCGGGAACGAGCTGAGGAACGATATCACGCTTGGTAGAAGCGCTTGCTCTGGCGATGGCGACATATCTACCTCGTCATCAAGCACTTCGTGCAATAAAATTTCCAGGGCATGGGGAAAGTAGAGCAGACGCTGATAATGATGACTCAAGTGCAATGCCGCAGGAGAGTTGTACTGCGCAAGATGATGGCGTAGCAAAGCGGGGAGAAACAGGTGCGTCTGTCTGCACGTAAGCCCGAATCCTTCTAGAAACAAGCATTGGTCGGGGTCATCACGGGCATCCACTTACCCTTGTCCCGAACCTCAGATAAGCGAAGCTGGTATCTCGGCGCTGCACCAGTTCTGATTCAACCCCGAATACGATACCTTTGTTGATGAGCGCCGAGAGCGGATAGAAGTCGATTGGTATCTTCACGGGAACAGGCAATTCTCTCCCTGCCTCAGGTGAAGCTGAAGACA
Organism: Lophiostoma macrostomum CBS 122681; assembly: GCA_010405375.1. Classification (NCBI taxonomy): domain Eukaryota; kingdom Fungi; phylum Ascomycota; class Dothideomycetes; order Pleosporales; family Lophiostomataceae; genus Lophiostoma; species Lophiostoma macrostomum. Next base: position 41,308 of record MU004392.1, on the reverse strand, counting down.
GGATGTCCTGCATGTCGATCCAAACCCGTACATCAGATCCATCGAAGTAGAAGAGTGAATCGCGCAGATCGTGGCCCTGCAGACCGTTGATCGCCAGCCCTGCAGACGGACTAGGCGGTAAAGAGTCGGTCTGCATTTCCAGGGCAAACGCGGGATGATCGCGCATGAGCGCATATGTTTCCACATTCTGTGCAATTATGCGCATCTCGTATTTCAATTCCCCGCCTTCCGTGGTGGTTGGCTGCAGCAGCACGAGTTTGCCATCCACTAGGAACAATATGGTAGCAACAGCTACATCTTGCGAGGGATCTCCATTATCTGTCAAATTTGGTCAGATTTCGTCGAAATGACTTGCGCCTCAGACCTACATATTTGATCTTCAGGCAAAACCCAACTCAGAGCTCGCACACGAGGCGGTGCCCTAATGATGCCATGCAGAGCAATCTGTCCCACCTGGACAAGGTTCACCGTAGCATCGGTGACGTTAATGACGTAGTGATATAAAATATTGTCGTACGTGTAAACCAACAGAGAATCTTCCCCGGACGGTGCGATCAATACAATCGGTGTAGGAAGTTGTTGCACGTGCATAATATGGTCGTTGTTGAGCGCTAGCTCACGAGAGTAGATACGGATCTGGACCGACGTTAATTCACCTGTCAACTCACATTCGTAGTAGAAGGCTTACTTGATGAGAGTCGTGCGACTCCACTGCTGCGATCAGTACGTGCTGAAACCAGCACATACCGCCGCGTACGGCAAACTCATTTTCCATGAAGGGGTCGTCGAATGTTTTCCACCTTCCGCTATTAACGCTGTAGTGAGCAAGCCCTCGTCGTCCAGCAACCGCGACATATCTCCCATCGGACGAAATGACAGCGCTCCGAATCGGCCATTGATCGACCAAGTAATGGGATGGTACCTGTACATGATGCCACAAAGAAGCCTCCGCAGAAATGGTCGTCAGGTCCGGTAGCTCGTAGCCGCGATATATCATGAATCCGGTGCTCGTCTGCATGAGTGATCTTGAGATGTTGGCAGATGAGAAGCATCCAGTGATCCCGCTGCGAGCCATCTCAAGGAGGAACAGACGATTGTCATGGTTTCCGAGTAGGAGAAGTTCGGCTCCACCACCGATCCAAAAAGCATCCCTAATACCAAGTAGCCATCCTTCCCCGTTTGACTCGGACAGAGAGCGGTCGGTCGTGAAGCTTGTAGCCCCGGGTTTCCCATATACACTCCACATGGCCCAGCCGTGCTCATATCCGGCAAAGAGACAATAGCCATCAGGGGAGTATGCGAGCACTGTCAGCCTTCCTGGTGATGTGGCGTTAGGTCGTACCTTGTGGGACAGTGGTATATTGCCAGTATAGTCTCGAGCAGTATAGACGAAGATGTCGCCGCTGGCGCACCCAACTGCAAGCAGAGAAAACCTTGCATTGATCGCAGCTTTGACGCCATACTCTGCATCCGTCTCAGGATCGTGGAATCCGTGGCCTCTGAACAGACTGTGCTGCGGCTTGCCTTCTTGCAGAGCTTTGGGGGGCAATCGCTGGACCGCAAATGCTTTGCCGTCTCCTGTTATCCACGTGGAGAGGTTCATGGGTCTGTCGTGAATCATATCGACTATGGTGGGCTTCCTCCCCAGCCAGGTCATGCGGTTTAATAGTTCGGTGGTTGTCTGACTGCCAGTGCTATCTGGAGCCCACCGTATACATTGAATAGCAGCGGGCTTCTCCGTTGCCACGATAAGTTCGTCATCCAGCGCCATTGCTCTCGCGATTCCTGCATCCACGCGTATCACCATCCTAAAGTGGAGGCTGAGCTCCTTTATACCGCTGCCCTCTCCTGGACCTGCATTGGTGTCATGCTGCCTCTGAAGCTTGAAGCCTGACACGGAGCTATGCCGCCTCGAATGCCCTCCTGTCGTGTTCGCGAATTGGGTCTTGTATACACGCGATGTTGGGTCTGTCGCGAGCGAGTACGTGATGAGATATCCAAGGGACGTCTGCACTATGATGATGTGGGAGTCTGGACGGAGAAGAATGTTAACATTGGGCCCGTATGTCTGGATAGAACGTGTGGAGCGGAGCACAGAAGCGAGGATGGCTGTCGGCTGCACGGGGCGATTAGCATAGTCGTCACTGGAGCAGCATGCGGACGTGCCTTGGTCTGCCAGACGGTCAAGGTCGTCCGAGTGATGGTAGCAAACATGTGCCCGCTACGCGTCAGCTTGACCGCAATAATCTCCCCAGCGACTCCGTTGTCGGTCAATTGCTGAACAGACGGCTGCTGTTGCGCATGCTGGCCTACAGATTCATCGTGTTCTGGGTCTGGAGCCTGCCTGCTCTCCACCGAAGCTTGGCCGCCCTCTACCTGCTCCTGCGAGTCGGCAACAGAGCCCTGCGTGCTGTCGTCTGCTGCATCCCCGTCGTCGCACGCTTGATCTCGGGGATGCGCTCCGTCGTGCGAGACCTGCGTGCCTTTGGAGAGCGTGTGCTTGGTGGCAGCAAAGACGGAGGGCGATGAGATGGGCCAATACGTCATGGCTCTCCTCTATCTCAATTGATGGCTGCATTGGGCCGGGTTGAGCATGCTTCGCGGGAGTGCGTCTGAGCTGAACAGCTGCAGGTGGTGTGGCTCAGCGCGCGGGTTTTTGGGCTTGATGACAGCGGGTGAACGACGCAGGCAGTGTGGAGAGCGAACCTTGGGGCTGTGCATGTGCGGTTCTTTGTCACGTGGGTCAGCTTGCGTTGAATTATCCCGTCCCGATTTCTTCCGCTCCGCTCCCGCCTATAAGTACCCGACAACTTTGGAGCTGCACACCACCTGACCATTGCCAAAGCACAGCACCCATTATCTGTGAGCATCATCAAGGTTGTTGCACAGAATTATATCAGAGAAGTGGCAGAAGGACTGAAGACCCTGTCACTTCGACGAGGAGGGGATTCTCGCTGCACGAGGTAGGCGTGGGTTATTGTACAATGGCCCCGCAAAGATCGAAACGTTCTCGCTGGAAATTCTAGAAGCCGTTGATCCAAAACTGAAACCTTCGACGCCGTGACAATCATGTCTTTGTCTTGTCGTATTACGTTGAAACTAGGTACCGACGAGGAACATCGAACAATGAGTTCGATAACTACAACAGGCACCTCTTTATTCTGAGTGTGTCGTCTTTGTTCGTTCTGTCAACCAGTTGCCAATATCGAAGGTCATAACGTCCTTTGGATAAGTTGCGTCTGCCTTCTGTCCACTACTGTCAAATTTCATCTATCTTCTCAAGCTCCTACTTTTGTTTCCAGTCAATCTGTAATTTCCTCTAGCATCATGTCCTTCACACCAGGCAATAGCAGGCGAAACGGTACAGGGACACCTCCCAGGACAAGCAGATCCAATCAACCAAGCTCTAGTTCAGGATCTGAATCGGAAGGAATTTCTTATACAGATTTATTGAGTCATCGTTTCAACCAACCTGATCAAGATCTGCCTCGCATTTTCAGGAACTTTGAGACAGAAAGAAATTCACCCAGCAGGGATCTCGGCAACAGGGGATCTCCGAGACCCTTTTTGACTTCAGACCCTACTGATGACCCTCGTCCGCGACCTCTTCGGAAACGTACAGAAAGTATCAGTCATGTATCGCGATCCGGGAGTCTACATTATCACTCGAACATGAATTCGACAGGGCTACATGCGGGGTCCTCAAAAAAGGATCAACAACCAGGGTCTTTGCCAGTGTCCTCTAAGGGATTCTTCAGACCTACGGACTCCTTCAGCAGGAAGCAAAGGGCACCGATTCCCAGACAACCTAGCACAGCAAAGCTAAGGCAAGAGTCAAAGGTCGGACATAGTCTTAGTACTATACTTCCATCGCCGGGCAAAAGGCCTACTTGTCAACGGGTTCCGCATACAGCTTCGGCTTTTGAGACTGATACATTTGAAAGAGAACACAAGACACGAACCCCATACCGTCAGCGACGAAATTCTATACAATCTTCAAGAGACCTCCATTCATCGGGTCCAGCAAGATCGGTAAAAGAGCTCGAAGAAGATGTTGCGAAAATATCGTGGAACTCAGACAAAGAGAAAGAACGGAAGGAGTACAAGAACCCTCCGAGCTCATGCGGTGGATTAGAAGAATTGGAGAAGCCCACGAGTATGGGGTCACTCCCAACTACTAAAGTAAAAGTTGGATCAAGTCTTAGATTCATAGACCAAGAGCAGCATGTTCGTACTAGCAAAGAGACAGAGCTACCCGCGAAGCCCCCGCAACAGCTGGGGCACGAGTCAAGGGCGCTCAATGATAAGCAAGATGCTCAGGGCACGAATTCAATACCGCTTGCCACACCACAGAGTTTTGAGCAAGATCAAGATTCGGGCCAAGGATCAGATAACAACGATGATTTCTACACCACTCCCATCCCTCTCCAGGACCCCAAGCCAGACGTCACAGGCTTGTTGCCTCTACAGACCACTTCGCCGATAACGCCCCCTCACCCTCCGCCCGGAGCTCATTTAGCTCCCGAAGTTCAGGCTCTGCAGTCCGCGGTCGCTATCTCAGAATCCACAAAGCAAGGTCTCCAGGAGAAGATAGCTGAACTTGAAGATAGAGTCAGGCGTATAACCTCGGAAAAGCAGGCTCTGCAGCAGGAAGTCTCAAACTCGACCTTGAACAAAGAAGTCACGGACATGACTTTAGAAATGATGAAGGACAGCTATGACGAAACACAAAAACACCACGACGACCTGCTAAATGAGTTGGAAGAGCTCAAAGAGATAAAGGTCAAAATTGAGCGCGAGCTCGCCGAGCAAAGACAGCAACGCAAACTCGCCGAATCCACTATCAAGAAATACGGCATCGAAAACGAAGAGCTCATGAGCACCATCGTAAAGTACATGGCCAAACTCGAAGACCCCACAACGACAGAAGCCGACAAGTCCAAATTCGGCGGTAAAATCGCAACCATGCGAAAAGCCTACGACTCCAACATTTACAAAATCAGCGAATACACCTCAATCCTCACGCAATTCAAAGATCTGCCCGACGAACTTGTCAGCACCTTCGCCCACGTCAAGACGCTGCTCGACCAACTCTGGACCCAATACCTACAAGCCGAAGAGCAGAACACGCTGCTCTCCGCCGCCCTCGCCAAAAAGGAGAAGGAGCTGCAATACCTCCGCCTCCAAGAAACGCTCACACGAGCCGCAGCCGCAGCCCAAACCTCTGAACCGGAAGACTCTATTCCCGAAGACGAACCCCACCCCTTCGAAATCCTCTACGACGAATCCCAGCGCCGCCTCCGCCGCCTCCGCCGCCTCGAGACAGAAAACCTACGCCTACGAGGCATCGTGCTAACGCTCGACCGCCCGATCGATCTAATCCAGCAGAACAAGGAAATTAGCTCCAAATACACAACACTCGACGATCGCTACCAGCGCCTGAAATCCGAGCGCGATCGATGGAAACTCTCCGCCGAGGGCTGGGCCGCCGAAGATGCGGCGCTGCGTGCACGCTGCGACGCACACTGCTCTGGTTACGAGTCCGCGATTCACGCCCTCGAAAAGGAGAAATCGGCGTGGGTGAAGGAGTACCAGGACCACTTACCCGTGAACGATGTGGATTGGTATAGGGTATCTGCGCTGCACCGCCGCATTGCGAAGATGCAGAGCGAGCACTATACGCTGGTGCGGGCGAGGGAGACGGAGTGCGAGCAGATGCATGCAGTGTATAGGCAATGGGAGGAGATGAGGGCGAGGAATGTTACAAGGACGGCGGAGGGTCGGAGGGTGCCGAGGTTTGAGTCCGAGAAGGAGACGCTGGAAAGGATGGTCCAGATGAAGAGGTTGAGGGTGAAGCAGAAGATTGAGAGGGCGCAGCAGAAGGTAAAAGAGGATGAGGAGAGGATGCGGCAGGAGCAGGGCTGGAGACTGGATCGGCCGGCGCAGACGAAGCCTGTGGGAGCGTAATGGGAGATACTCAGGGTAGGTAGATGTTTGATAGACCACCACTAGAACGTCGAGTGATTTTCGGGTTCAAAGCAATAGGCTATCATATATTTCCCTTTCAATATACTTTGAAAGAGTAAAGTAAAGACTACTCAACCTTTTCGATGTAGTTGTAACTTATGGCAAGCAGGAGAATCACTTGACACCCCGGTGGTATGTTCGCTGAGAAATACCAAAGTATAGCTCTTCCAGGACATTGGTACAAAACCCACTTAAGCAATAATGAAGTAAAGCAACCGTTGAAAGCTTTTGGTGCCCGGTTTTGCTTTCTTCCTATCAATGTCAACTGAGGTGACGCACGATCCATTTTGCAAACTGTGAACATGGCGTGAATATGATGATCCCATTAACTTTGGTAGAGTGTCATCACTACATCCTTGCCGTCAGTGGGGATCGTAATTGTAAACCATCCCTTGCACCAATCCTTCAGCGAAAGTCCAGAAAAGCCTTGCAAGTCAATTACCATTTCTCAACCGCTGGCCTCAGATCGATCTCCCAGGTGAAATTAGTCACCGGCTGAGTATGCAACCACCAATAGTCATTCGCAATCTAGGACTTGTTAGCAGTTGCCAACTCAAGCTTATAATATCAGCTTACCCCGTCCGCAGACAACTTGGCCTCGGGCCCAAACTGTGGCAGCCATTCCCTCGTCCTAGGAATATCGATAACACCGTCAATGATAGCATGAGAAACATGTACACCCTGAGGCCCAAACTCTCTGGCCAAAGACTGGCTGAGAGCTCGCAAAGCCCATTTACCTGTAGCAAAGGATGCCATCTGAGCATTGCTCTTCACCGATGCTGTTGCGCCCGTGAAGATCAGCGCAGGTGGATGCTGGGACTTTTGCTCGACGCCCTTGAGCAACAAGGGCAGCGTTGCTTGCGAGAAGTAGATGCCACCCTTGGCGCTGACATCTATCGACTGAGAGAAAACCTCCTCTGGTACTTCGAGGAATGGCTTGCGAAGAAATCCTCCGCTTGCGTTGAATATAGCTGCCTTTGTACAATCAGCACGATGAATCGAGAAGACCAGGTTCGCGAACGCACCGCTGCGCCAACCCCCTCACCGAACTCCTTCTTGATGGTCTCGACAGCGCTCTTCAAACTCTTTGAGTCGGAAACGTCGGCGCTGATGCCGATGGCTTTACCCCCGCTCTTGTTAATCTCTTCCGCAAGACCCTCGTAGTTGTCGGGTTTGCGAGCTAGTAGCACTACAGGGTAAGTTGCTGCAAACTTTCGTGCTACTGAAGCTCCGGTGCCTGGCCCGACGCCGGCAACGATTGCAATTAATTTGGAGGCCATGATGTTACTTGGCGGGGTTCAAAGTGTCAACGTGAGATCAAGTTGATAGGGAAAGTACGGAAAGATAGGGAAGGAGTAGGTGATCAAGTGGGGTGAATGTTGATATATCTACTGCCTTGATTAATCATCTACGCACGTTGACTAAAACAATCGGTGGTGTAATAGAGCAGGCGGATTGCATGATGTATGGTTTGCAAGAAAGCGGAGGTTGTAAGGACCGAAGGCGCGTCATGGCTAATCGATTAATAAGCGAGCCATCTTGTGATGCTGTTCGTCCCAAACGTTTTACATCAATCTGTTGCGCAATTGATGTGAAGCTAGAAATGTAGCTCTAGGTATGTGCATACCACTTGGGGGCCAAGTGATGTTCTGGAATGTAAGTGCGCGTGTCTGTGTATCATGCCCAGGTGTACAAAAGTTTTGAGACCTTAGATTCTCTTTAGGTTTCGTCATGCATCCGGAACATCACTGGAAACTAACGGTGCCCTTAAGATTTCTTTAGTAGACTCAAATGTTATCAATCTGTCTGAACAAATGCCTCAATACATCATTCTAACGAGGGATCCGGGAAGTATGTATCTCACCATCAAACCGTCCTTTTCATTGTTGAGTCTCCAGAACGGTCTGCAGGCGAGGATGACAGTTGTCATGCATATTCAATCTTCGCTAGTCGTATAACTGCATGCAACCATGGGAGAAGGTTGAAGAGTAGATATCCTAGCGTGGAAATTTGGTGAGTGCTCGCCCTTCTATTCAAATGGTAGAGTCCGATAATACGCCAACCCTGGGCCGTGGAACATATTCAAGCACATGCCTAGAGATATCGTCACTGTTTCAAGCCAAGCAATTTGGCATGTGCATTGTTCGAGCTAAGTCGTGTGCTTCCACTTTTCAGTTCCCTACTCGTATGTCGGAGGTATTGTGAAGATGTTTATGCATTCCGTTCGCTCGATGAGAAAGTGGTACAGCCAGCGCCAGTGTCCCCGGGCAACCGAGCCCTGAATTTGTCGTCAACGTAAGAAAATCCCAGCCGTATCTACGCATTGGCCTTCTTGGCTGCTGCCTCTCTGCCTTGACCTATCCGCTCCAGGATGTTCTCTCGGTCCTAAGAAGGTGTCAGAAACATGTCCATTGTCCAATGTCCCTCGATGCGTACCTTGTCGAGCTTGAGCTTCGTGACGACGACTTTGGAGGCGGCGATGGGGATGGGGACGGATTGGCCTAAGCGAATAAGTATGGGAGATCAAGGTGCAGAGTCGAGGGCCTAACCATTGCTCTTCTCACGGTTAACTGTATATGATTAGCGATATATCGTCGCGGTTTGATTCGGGCTGCACATACCTCCATTGACGTGGACAACGTACTTGAGGCGGTACACCGACGAGATCTTGCCCTCGCGGCCCTTGTGCGTGCCTCGAACGATGAGAATCTCGTCGTCTTTGCGGATCGGGATGCTGCGCACGTTGTGCTTCTCGCGGAGCTCCTTGCTCAAGGGCGCGGACATGTTGATGCGGCGGACGCTGCTGGGGGCGCCAAAGTGAGCCTTCCGCGACTTGCGGCGCGAGCTCGCGATCGAGTTGCTGATTTTGGTCATGATGGCGGGCGTGGGTGGGGATTGTGTCGTGGTCGCAGTCGTCGGCTCGAAAATGGGCGACGTGTGCGCTGCAAATTGAGGGTTGCTCGCTTGCGCTTGTGGAGCTTGGCGCGGGCCGGAACAACTGTTCGCAATCCATGCCGCGCTCGACGCTCCTTCCCCAGCGCCGCCTCCGAACGCGTGCTTTTCGCACCTTCACCGAGCGCAAACGCCCTGCGCACGCGATTCTACATTTCCTTCCCCCAAGGCGTATGGGAGCCCTGCAGTTGTTGTCTTGCACCGCTCGTCGCTTCCATTTACGCGTCTCCGCGACCGTGTCACTCTCACTTCGATCCACACCCTTCACCCAAAGCCTTCCGAAACTCACCTAGCACGGGGCGTTCTCCTCGTGGGCTTGCGCATGTTCACCCAGCGCGCGGCGTCCGGAGAGTGGTAGTGGCACGTTAGACGCCGATCAAGATGGCGTCCAACAACTACAATCCGTACAATTACCAGAACTACCAGCAGAGCTCTGCGCAGAGTTATCCAGCCTATCAGACCGCGCCTGCAGCTAACACCATCTCGCAGCAGTCGCGACAGCACTATCAGCAACCTCCGGCTGCGACGACCCAGGCCGCGGATTACATGGCCTACTCGGCGCAAAACTACGGCAATCAAGGTGGCTCGTATGGCGGGGCGCAAGACAATGCCTGGAACGGAAACAATTATGGCGGCAACAGAGAGACCACGAGAGGTGCGGCAGAAGTGCTGCGAAACATGAGCAACACGACGTACAGTCCGACGGCTACTGCAGCAGCGCCGCAAGCCGGCTTCACTGCCACGAATACAAGCAACTCGGCGCGGTACCCAAGCTCGTCGTCGACGCAGCAGCCCCATGCAGTGCAGCCTTCATATGGACAGACTCAGGCACGGCCGCGAAGCGTGAATGCAAATCGCGCTTCGGCCTCCGCATCGAGTCGTGGGCTTCCTTCTCCGGCGACAGCGGCGGCCTATCCTGCACAAAGGACACAGAACATGTACACGCAACAGCAGCAGCGTCCCGACAGCCCCGCCCAGCAGCAGTACAATAGGACCACAACTCCGGTGAATACAGCAAGGAATGCTGCTCTGTCTGCTGCAACCCAGTACACCGATTATAGTCACCGGCAGCTTCCTAGCGTGGAACCATCAAGAGGAAACCAAAATACCCCAGCCTCATCTTCCTATAGCTACGCTGATAATCAGATGGCGAATACGATGGTCCAGACCGCAGCTCCGACGAACGTGTCTGAACAGTATAACCAAACAACGGCCACTGTAGATCCAATGGCTGTCTATGATCCATGGCCTGTGATTCAACGACAGCAGGAAGCACGGCGCCAGCAAAAGGCGATAGAAGATGCGGCTCGTGCGGAAGAGGAGCGCAAAGCAGAAGAGATACGGCAAGAAGAAGAGAAGCGTAAAGCTGAAGAGGAGGAGAGAGTCCGACAAGCGCAAGCTGCGGCCGCCCCCACTAAAGCGAAAAAGACTCAGGCTAGCAAGAAGAACCAAAATCACCAGCAGTTAATGGCCCCCGCCATTGGTGCGGCTGCTGCTATTGATGAAGCATTGGGTGAACCTGGAAACGCACTGGAAGCCGAAATCCGAGCGATGATGTCAAAAATGAGAGAGCTCAATAGCAAGGACCCCCAGCTCCTGGCTCGCATTTGGGAAGAAGAACGGAGGGCAAAGGCACCCAAGTCTCCCACCGTGCAGGCAAAGGCTACCCCTCAACCAGCGACTGCACCGCCAGCACAAGCCAGTACCCCCCAAGTTGCGAATCAACGTAAAAAGGCTGTGCCAAAAGAGAATGGCACATCAATGGCAAGAGCAACACCTACAGCGCCTGTAGTAACACCTGTGGTAACACCAGTTACCCTCGCTAGACCGCAAGCTCAGGCCCAGGCCGTTGCAGTCTCTTCTGCACGTACCATTGGCAACACAATCTGGCCACCAGAGAAAAAGACCCAGCTGGCGCAAGCCGCTGCAGCCTACCTCAACGCACAGAATCCTAACACTCCCATAGCGCCTGAGCGCGTACTCAGCATGTTGGATGGAAATCCGTCATACATCGAACTTTGCGAGCAGCTAGAGGCTATGTCCGTCAAACTAGATAGAGCAGCATTCGCGAAAAACCTCTTGACCGCAGTACCTGACGTAAACTCCGCTTCCAAGCAGAAAGCACAGCCATCAACCCCCCAAGTGAATGGTGTTGCAGTACAACCCATCCAGGTACCACCCCCAATTGCCATGAGACATCAAGTTGCTACGCCAGGTACGCCAGTGGCCCCGACTTCCGCAGCATATACACCAGCAGCTACTCCAGGTTTCAATAGGTCGTCCTATCCACCTTTCCCGAGTGATGGAACTCCCGCTACTCCTCGCATACCCGTCGCGGAGATGGTACCTATCAAGGCAGAGCTGAAGCCGCCGGCGAACAAAGAAGAAGCCGCGAGGAAGCGCAACTTCAATGATCTGATCGACTTGACTCTTGCAGAAGACGAAGATCTCGAACCCCCGCCTAAGAGGCAGAGCGTTTCGATGTACTCGTACGAGTCTCCTGGACCCAATTTCGAAGACGCCATGGACATTGACGGGGTACCCGCACCTGCAAATAACTTTCCTGTATCGTCCGTTGTGCCGCATCCTGTTGCAGTCAGTGTACCTCCTCCGCAGCCACTGCCCAACGACTCCAAGTTGCGAAATCTAGCGCTACCTCTGGACAGGAAGAAGGCCCTACGGCGTAACGAGTACAACATCAAGACCATTGCAAGAGATGTGCTGTTGGCATGCGGTCGGCATCCAGAGGAGAGGTCATTAAATGCACATTTGGAGATACTCAAGTCCAGTTTGCCTTCTGTTACCAACGAGGCAGACCTCAGCACGCTGAGGTGGGACCTCATCGACCCTGGGCAACCACCCAGGGGGTATTATAGAGACGGTGTGCAAGCACTAGCTGAGGACGCAGACGATGAGGATGATAGCGAAGACGAAAGGCAACAAGCACGGCCGCGCTCTGTGTCACACTCTCACGTGACTACGACTGGACCAGCGGTCCAAGCTTTGATCGCCACTAATCCGTTCAAAAAGAGACGCGGTCGGCCTCCGCGTCACTCTTTTCCCGATGGCGCGTCGCCCGCAACCCCACATCGATCTTCCAGCTCCGCCAGTTCCTTGAGCGCGAGTGCGCCACGTCCGTCTTCTGGGGGTGTTGGATATAGCGCTTTTCGCACTGTTGCTGAAACCATGGGGCCTGATGGCAATCCGTTACCCAAAAAGAAAGGCCGTCCCGTAGGCTGGAGGAAGGCGATTCACGGTTCTGTGGCAGCCCAAGCGCGCCCTGCTGCGAATAAGTATACTGGGCCTCTCTCCAATACAAACAGCTTTATGCCCGCTCAACCGAGCGCACTCCGAAACGTTCGGACTGGTGAGGAACCGATCACTGTCTCTTCACGCTCACCAAGTGTTTCACGAATGGCGACGCAGTACCAATCCTTTAAATGCAAATGGCAGAACTGCAGTGCGGAGCTTCATAACCTGGAGACGCTGAAGAAACATGTTCATAAGGTACACCAAAAGCCGACGCTCAGAGGGACATTAGAATGTCTTTGGGGCGAATGCGGCCGAGAGATGACAGATGTGGACACCGTGTCTGGGATGCGGCTCGAGAAGCATGCCCCTTTTGTTTTCTCCGATGAGCCAAAGTGGCGTGAACACCTCGAAATCCGACATTTCAGCCCGATGTCCTGGGAGCTCGGCGATGGTCCCGCGAGCGGACTTTCAGGTAAGAAACTGCTCGACGTGAACTGCGATTACTCAAGCTAATGGATTCTCTAGATGCACACGAGTCTGATGCCTATCTCAGTGATGCGCAGGGCCGCCGTGTAACCCCTCGCATCACAGCTGAACCTTCTCAGTTCAACGCGCCCAACTCCTCCGCTGCTGCTCCTACTACTCCTCGTGGAAGAGGCCGTCCCCCAAAAGTTTTGCAAGAGCAAGAGCAAGGAGCACGTCAAACACAAGAGCAAGGAGCACGCCAAACACAAGAGCGTTTAAGTGCCCAGAAGAAGCGTGTGGGCGGGCCTGGTATTGACCGTGGGGGCGCTACATTCGCCAACGAAAAACGGAGGAAGGGTTTCTCAGAAGACGATCAGACAGAGGAAGAGTTTGTGGATGCTGAGGAGTAACATTGCAAAGAGTGTTGATTGATCTCGCGGTCATAGATGCTTAGGATGAAATATCAGGTGGAGGCTAAGTAAGACACTACGTCTTAGATAGAGGACTTCATGGGTACTGGGACGATTGCCGGATGGATCAAGGAACCGAGCCAGCACGCCTGCTTGGGCTGTTCCTCGCTGTCATTGAGAGCATGTATTCTGCATGTTTGCTCTCAGTGGACTTAGATACAGCCATTGCACCCGTGGCTTGTGTCCATCGCACGAGGCCAAACATAGAATAACTTTCTTGGGCTTAGTTATCCACCCTCAAGCCTGAGCCTCTTCACTAATGAGCTGTGAAACCCACATTTCCGACCGTGGTATCATGTCTCCCAAGCATCCTTGCTTTTATGCCTATCCTCCCCAGAAACAGACTTTTGTCCTTCACGAGATTCGACCTCTCCCTAACTCCGTGCCTTTCCTGCGACGGGCTTGACTTTTTGCACTGCGGCGTGGTCGTCCGAGTTCACCTCGAGGAAATGGTAGACGACTATTAGAAGCATCGATGCGGTCCCGAGGAAAATGGCGAGTGTGTAGAGCTGATTGTCGGAGATCATGGTGGCCGCGCGTGGGGAAGGACAGATCGTGGGTGGTTTGCGGAGTTGCTGCTATTCAATTAAGGGCGCAATTCGAGAAAATGATGTGTGGGTGATTACCAGTAGATATCAGAGGCTTGCTGTGAGCAGGCTCGTGAGTTTCGTGAGTTTCGTGAGTTTCCGGACTGAGGTTATGTGGTGGTGTAGTCAATTCGCTGCAGGTCCGACACGTAAAGGAAGACACCTTGAGCTTCCGCGAATCTGACTTGGCGCACGGTCGATTCCGCCCGCCATTAGCGTCTCCGCTCCACCCCACCAACATAGCCGTCATTCTCACTTTGACGCCCACAGCCTCGACTATAGCCCACAGGAGTCGCACCCCAGATACCACGCGGTTTACCTCACCCACGCTCTTTTTGGACATTCAGGCATCGCATTGTGCGCTTCAACAAGATCTGAAGCGCAGGACCGAGCACATATATATTTCCACCATGGCACCCAAAGGTAAAGACCAGCCGAAGGCGAGCAAGGCCTCGGTCGACAAGGTACGATGCCTCAGACAAGAGCATAACGGTATATGCTAACCCTGCCATAGACCTTTGGCATGAAAAACGTACGTCTTGCAAATCTCCCCCAAGGTCACCTCACCTCTCACAATCCGCCACCCGTCACCGACCCTCATCAATTCTCGAACCTAGATACAACTCGCGACTAACCCCCGATGCAGAAGAAAGGCGGTGCCGCACAAAAACAGATCAAGCAAATCCAGCAAGCCAGCGCGGGTGCAAAGACTCCCGAGCAGAAAAAGAAGGAGGCGGAAAAGCTAGCCCGAGAAAAGGAAAAGGCGGCAGCAGAACAAGCACGAAAGGAAGCTGCAGAGCTCTTCAAGCCTGTACAGGTACAGAAGGTGCCCTTTGGCGTCGACCCCAAGACGGTGTTATGCCAGTTCTACAAGAAAGGCCATTGCGACAAGGGCCGGAAATGCAAGTTTTCGCACGACCTGGCAATCGAGCGAAAGGCGGAAAAGAGAAGCTTGTACACAGACACCAGAGACGAAGACAAGGAGGAAGAAGAGGAGATCAAGAAGAAGGATGGCATGGAAGACTGGGACGAGGAGAAACTGCGGAACGTCGTTCTGAGCAAACACGGCAATCCTAGGACAACCACGGACAAAGTGTGCAAATATTTCATCGAGGCGGTGGAGAACCAGAAATACGGCTGGTTCTGGGTGTGTCCGAATGGAGGCGACAAGTGCATGTACAAACACAGTCTGCCGCCAGGGTACGTCTTCTACTTTACAAAACTCGTGATGACCCCCGTCTCACTAACCATGAAATTCAGATTCGTACTCAAAACGAAAGAACAGCGCGCCGCCGAAAAAGCACTCATGGACAAGTCACCGCTGGCTACCCTCACACTCGAAGACTTCCTCGAATCCGAACGCCATAAGCTCACTGGTACACTCACCCCCGTCACTGAAGAGACATTCTCAAAATGGAAGAAGGAGCGACTGGACAAGAAGGCTGCCGAGGAACAAGCCAAGGCCATGAAAGAGGCAACTGGCAGAGCCATGTTCGAAAAGGGCGACTGGCAAGATAGCGACGCTGATAGCGACGACGAGACTGATGGCGCATGGAACTTGGAAGCTTTGCGAAAGGAAACCGAAGCTGCACGGGCACGAAAAGAGGAGGAGCGGTTGGCGGCCGAGCTGGGGGAGACCGTCCTGCAATCTTGAACATCTACCTACCCCATGCTGACGGCGTAGGAACTCAAAGAGCTTCGGCTTGCTAGGCAGAAATGCTACCAAGGTCATTACACCTTGCCTGAGCATCATACCATGCCGGGCAAAGCCAGGAGCGGAGATATAGAGGGAAGATATTGCATTGTAGATTGTGGAGAAGTACACATCTGGCTACGGTCCCAGCGTTACAGCAAGAAGCGATGATATACCTTCGGAAGCATTTGGCTGCGATATTGCGATAAATGCATCACCAGTCGATCCCACCTTGTGTAGGTGGCGAGATCCGGTGTCTGGCGTTTGGGATTGGAAGATCGTTAGATCAGATAACAATCACTGCATCACTCGCTTGAAGTATCAGGTCTCCCTGCTGGGAGTCGGGCTTGTCCACCTTCGCACCATTCCTGTTCAAAATCTCGCCAACGTCGATTGAGTGTCCCATGTCGTGCTTGCAGCCAGAATGGGTTGGCGGGGTTTTGGTACCTAGGTAAGCAAGAAGGGATGCACTTCCTTTCCTTACCTGGCAGGTACGTCTTACTTTCTTAACCACCTTCGGCCTTTCCTCTTTCCCTCCCGATCTAGGATCTCGAGAACTGACTTTTTCTTCCACTCTCTGCTCAATGCTAGATTTGAACAGCTTTTTAAGAGTCCTGTCACTCTAATAGTTGCGGCCTCGGAAACCAAGCGCCAAGTGCAAAGGGTAAGTGCGTCATAAGTCTTTCCCCACATCCCCTTGTGGCTTATGTAGGCAGTAGAGTCCATAATAAGCGAAAATGGTCAAATTCTTCGATTCGATCGACGAGAACCTAACGGAGTTTATGAGGGGCCAGTCCATCTTCTTCGTTGCGAGCGCACCGTTAGTAGGTCGACATGTTAATTTATCGCCGAAAGGGCATCCGAAGCGGTCATTTGCCGTTCTAGGGGGGAACCAAGTCGCGTATTTGGATGCTACAGGGAGTGGATGTGAGACTATAGCTCACGTGTGAGTAAGATCCCCTCACTTGCCCTTCCCTTTTCGAGCACGTCCACTAACCTCGTGCTCTGATATTCAGATACGAGAATGGAAGAGTCACAGTCATGTTCTGCAGCTTTGGCGTTTCTCCAAAGATCATGAGACTATTCTGCAAGGGTCAGGTCATTGAGAAGGACGATGAGCGCTTCGAGGAGCTGAGAACGAGAATGTCCAAAGTCAATGGATATGACCTCGATCTTGCCGGCATCCGTGCTATCATCTTGCTCGACGTTTTCAAAGCTCAGACAAGCTGTGGCTTCGGGGTGCCCCTCTTTAGCAACCAGCCCAGCACGAGTAAGCATGCGAATGATTCAGAACCCGGGCAATCAACTTTCAATCGAGCTACGATGGAGTTCTGGGCAACGAAGATGACCCAGAACAATGCGCTGCTCCGATATCAGAAGGACTCCAATTTCAGGAGTTTGGACGGCGTACCCGGATTGAGAAGCGCGAGACGGGCACGAGGACAGTGGATCTTGTGGAACGACCTGAAAGCTTGGTTGACGAGAATTGGGCATCAATGGGTGCCACTTCTGATGGGTGTGTTGATGACGATAATGGTAATGGCGTCACTCTACACAACAAGCCTGCTGGATGTGCGATTCGGATCTCCTACTCATCGACGCTAAGGCTCAACAGCATCGCAAGTGTCTCGAGTTGGTGGGGTGATAAAATTCGATCATACTCCTACCGCCTGGCCCGAAGAAGCTGTACGGATCGACGAGCGTGCACCGTTCTCCAAAGTTTTCTCAAGATGCCTTGTGTCACCAACCCACCAGGACGACTGTTGAAGCTCGAGGTACACATCACGTGTGACTTCTCAGCCAACCCCATCACTCTCCTATACCAATGCCGTTGGCCCGATCACAACGACAAAGAACTAATGTCAGTACTCGTATTCCGGCTAGTTTCGGAGTTGTTGCTAGTCGCGGCTCACCAAAGTCTTGGACTTTAGTACGTCCTTTCTACATATATTACCCGGCTGCACCACAATATATTTTCCTCGCTTCGCAGTCAACCACTCCCGCCCGACTCTGACTTTCCATCCTCGCTTTTGGCTCCAACAATCCAACAAGTACTGGGCACCAATCGTGCATGCGGTGTGCAACAAATGTTTGCTTCCGGTTACCCTATTCAAGGTTGAGATTCTGGATGAGTCGATCTGCTGTCGTCCTGATGGCTGGATATGAAAACCCGTATGCTTCAAATTTTATCCAGGCGCACCCCTCAGCTTTATTCAATCTTCCTTCTTCTGTCACCCCGTCCTTCTACGAGCTTCTATTTTAAAGTCAATTTCATCGTTCTGTTTCTAGTAATCAGGCCTGCCCAAGCTTTCCGCGATTTTGATGATACGGGTTAGAGTGCAATATATACAGAGCCGGTCGGTCCCGCTTCGTAATACGGATTAGACCACTACTCAAAATAACGTCGTTCGATATGAAACTCATATGGACATTCGCTTCACCATCGGTATACAACACCCGACCTCGCTATCGAGGTATACTATATTTCACGCATGTCTCAACACGGCCACAAAGGGAATTAGCTTCTTTGTGCCGAATGAAATCGTCGTTGCCCAGACTGGAGAAAGCACAATCTAGGCCCTTGAAGCTTTAACGGCTTCGACAAGCCGGCTCCTACGAAAATCTGAATGCTCATGCAGACGCTCAGGCATTCGGTACCCGGCTACAACGGTATCGCACGGTCGTGCCCACTACTTTCCACCTGGTGCTTCTTGCGCTCCCCAGGGAAGATCATATCGTACCCTGCGTTTCTCTCCCCATTCTTCACTTGGCGACGCAACGTTATCCCTTCCACTTTGAATCTGGCGTCTGGCCCTAGACAACCCTGATGAAGGTCACCGTTAGAGCCGTTTCTCCACAACTTCCATGCAGACCGCCCAAATCTAGACCCACGCTCAGCTCGCAGATCACAGCGTCGTCCAACCCGCGCCCACTAACAGTGACCCACAGCTCATGCCGCCGTACTCCTCACCCCACTAGCCCTCCTTCATACCGTGCAATATCGCTCCCGAGCGAAGGCAACCACCCGGTGCCGCAAAATGAGCGCGCTATGACGGAAGATGCAACATGGTTTACCCAGATTGCTATTACGGGGCTCTAGGTGGTCTTGGAACGTCGCGAGTCAGCGGCTATCTGCCCCATGTTTGGGCAGCTGCTGATGAAGTTGCAATCCGGGTGGCGACCTGGCCACCTTATTGTTTGTCAAAAAGTATATGAGGGCACCGGAGGGCCTGATTGTAGATCATTCGCACCATAGTTGAGTATAACTACACTAGCTAAGTCTCCACTTCCTAGAACCCACGCAAAAGCAAAAGCCACTCGATCCACTTTTCAATCCACACTTTCGACGTACACGCTCGCGTTCAACGTGAAGAGTAAAAGTCACTATGCGCTTCTCGGTCGTCGCCGCTGGCCTCGTGGTCGCTGCCGTTAACGCCCTTCCTGTCTCTCAGCCAAAGCCTGATGTACGTACCGCGCCTCTTATGCGTGCTTTTTATATGCTACCCATATGCCATTCATACCGTCCCATAATATCTCTATCTCCGTATCCATGTCCATACAACATACCCCGACTAAGAGATCCGACATTGACACTCACTAGGCACAATCCTTCTCCGTAGGCGGCACACCGCCCGACTCGATCTCCATCGGCCAACCCGGATCAACCATCATCTGGGGCCGCGACGCGTCTGAGTCGACGAGCTCGCCGCCCGATGACATTTCGATCGGAGCTCCTGGCACATCTGTGGGATGGGGAAAGCGCAGCGAGGCGCAGACGCCGCCGGATTCAATCCAGATCGGTCCCCCAACGACGGTTGTTACTTGGTAAGTAATATGTATACTCCTAGAACGATGTGTATCTATGGTAGACACAGGAAGAGCTAATAAGGATTGTGACTGATGAATGTAAACAGGGGTAAGCGCAATGAGGCACAGACGCCGCCAGACTCGATCCAGATCGGTCCTCCGTCGACGGAGGTTACTTGGTAATCCTTGCCTTTCCTATCATGACTCACTCGAACACAATGACTGGTATCACGAGCAAAACTGACAGTTGTTCGTTAATAGGGGAAAGCGCAACGAGGCACAGACGCCCCCAGACTCGATACAGCTAGGCCCACCTTCGACTGAGGTTACTTGGTGAGTGCTCCTATTCCCCTTCCCTGTATGGGATACAATCGTAGGGCGATAGAGAGGAAGAATTAGAGTGAGACCGGGATAGGGATAAAGACTGACTAGAGCTTCACAGGGGCAAGCGCGATGCCACACCAACTGAGCAGCAGGCTGCTACGCCGCCGGATTGGTTCAACTTGGGCAAGCCTTCGACTGTTGTGACGTGTAAGTCTGTCCTATGGAAATGTTCTCGTTGAGAACTTGAGATGAGACTGCTAACACTGTGCTAGGGGGTTGAACAACGAATGAAGTAAAGTTCGATGTGAGTGCGAGCAAGTTAGGGTCGGGGTTGTAAAGGGCAGCGCTGGTGAGTCCTCAGAGACAAAGATTGCAGGGTCGGGTGGGATTGGGAAGGAACATCTTTTTGCATTAGCTTTGTTTGGTTTCTGTGTAATTGATACTGGTTTCCGTTTACCTGAGAGTTTGGTTTTCGTATGTCCGTGAACGAATACTTTGTGTCTCGATCTGTGATTATCGTGTGGAGATCCTCAAGGGTTGAGAGGAATGGATCCTAAGAGAAGTCATGTGCAACACCCTTGTAGAGAAGCCATCCTGATCTCGTAGCATGTAGAACTCTCCAGAGAGGCGTAAGTTGTACGCTTAGCAAGGGAAGCAACTGCTTGAATTACATTCAAGCGGGCAACAGGCGGTGAGAAAGATAGGACAAGTGAAAGACCTGCGCTTGTTGTAGCATTACATTTAAATCTGGTTTTCCTTTCTTTCGGAATCTTTCCCCTTATACGGAAGCTTTTATTATGTACATATATATGTACAACTCCTTCTCCAACCAAAAGACATTAGGTGGTTCTTCCTCTGAATGTAGATGCAGATTCCCAACTCCAACCCGGATCCCCCAAACCATCTCTTGATCGCTGGTCTTCTCGTACCTACCAGCACTTACCCCAGCTCTTCTGGCACCCCCAGCCGCAGGCTAACAAGCCATTACCGCATTTTCCATCAAAGCGGCAGCAGCTGCCGAATCTAGAGTCCTTGCAAGTCTGGTTCCCACCGTTGCCCTTGCCGCACTTGCCGTTTAACGAGACCTTGATCGTGGAGGTGGGAGTTGCCGAGGTGGAAGTGCGCGTAGAGCTGGACGAGGTAGATGTTCGGGTCGACGTTACAAGGGAAGAGGTCGTCACAATGCTGGAGCGAGAGCTAGTTTGCGTAGCGCTCGACGCGGTGGGAGCGCTGCTGGCGGCGCTGCTTGAGCTTCTGCCAACGGATGAGGAGCTGGACGACGATGCTGGGCTGGACGAAGAAGACGAAAGTGCTGAGCTGGATGCTGCGCGGGAGCTGGAACTCAAGACGGCGCTGGCCGAACCCCCGGCTGAAGAAACAAGGGAAGAGCTGGCGCTCGATACGACGGAAGAAGAAGAAGACAAAGCTACAGAGGAGCCGGAGCTCAACGCCGTAGAAGAAGCAATAGAACTTAGACTACTAACAGAAGAGGACGAAGCACATTGGCCAAAAGCGGCGTTGCAGTTTGCGCAGTGGTCGGCTGTGCTTCCGCACCAGCCGTACTGCGAGCAGCAATCGCCAAAGGTAGAGCCAGCGCAGGTGTAGCCGTTCGTCCCGCCGCAGGACCCGTCGGTGGAAACCTTTGCGGAGGCGGACGAAGTTGGAGCTGAGGAAGCACTGGCAGTCGACGATCCTGGAGCTACCGACGAAGAGGAGCCGGGGCAAGTGCCGAAAAGTGGGTTGCAGGCCGCGTCGCAGTGGTCAGCTGTGGAGCCGCTGTTGCCCGTTAGTCGTGTATCCGAGGCGGAGTGACGTCGCCGGGAGAATAGATAAACGCTGGAGTACTTACCACCATCCATAAGCACTGCAGCAGTCGCCGAAAGTTGAGCCCTTGCACGTATATCCATTGGTGCCACCGCAGCTTCCATCAGTGGATACCTGCGCTGATGCAGTGGACGTAGGGGCCGACGAGGTTCCAGAGGCGCTGCCAGTGCTGCTGGCCGTAGCCGAGCCTGAGGACGAGGAGGAGGAGCTGCCACAATTGCCAAAGAGAGACTGGCATCCCGTTCCACAGTGATCGGCCGAATTACCACAGTAGCCGTATGGTGAGCAGCATTCACCTTGGGCAAATCCCACACAGGTATAGCCATTAGTGCCTCCGCTATGTTATGTTCAGCGCAAGTCAAAGACCTGAGACAAAAGCTGAGCTTACCAGGAGCTATCCGGGGACGTCACGGTCGCAGTACTTGTGACGGCACTGGATGTCGCTGTTCCGCTGCTGGTGGAGCTTGCAGTAGAAGTCGCTCCGGGGCAGGTAAATGCGGACGTAGATGCAGTGCGGGCCGAGGGAATGCGATACCAGTTGGCTTCGGGGTCACCGAGGCACTCACCCATAGTGACACCCCTGTAACCCTTCGTGACAAGCAGATCCAGCCAATAGGCCGTCAGGTTCTGGGCCGTCTGTTGGTGGATATCATGGGCGATACCAAGAAAACTGTCGGTGCTGGGGTTGCTAGGATTGATAGCATTGAACACATTGTTCTTCGCGTTTTGAATCAGGGCAGGAGTGATGTTGTTATAATCTAGCAATAGTTAGCGACACCCATGTTCATAGTCCAGAGATGCTGACCATCTGAATCCAAGTTGAAGTAGGAAACAACGTATCCAAGATCAGCCATGTCCTGCTCACACCCTGAAGCCGCAGTGCAGGATGAGTAAGGAGGACGCATGTATGTGGGGAATTTGCCAATGATGTTAGAGAAAGCCATTTCATTTCTGACCAATTGATCGTAACGTTGTGTCTGGGTAATGGCACTGAGATCTTGATGCGACCAGGTATGGCTAGCAACTTGATGGCCTTCTGCAATCATGCGTTTGATGACGGCAGGCCATGCCGTGCTCGCGTCGTCAATGGATCCCTTATTGATGTTGACACCGGTGATGAAGAAAGTAGCTTTCATTCCATACGACGCGTAGAGGTCGAGCAGACCATCTGTGTAGATGTATGGTCCATCGTCATAAGTGATCGCAACGTCGCCAGGAACGGTACAGGGATAGACGCCCTCTCCACCATATGCGACGCTTCCGAGTTGCGCACGAGGCGTATTTTTAGTACTACCTCCAGAAGGAACGTGGTTGGCATCGCATGCGGGTCCGTAGTTGAACAAACAATCAGGGGCCATGCAATAGGCTTCACCCTGTCCACACCAGCCCTGGAGCATGATCAGATCGTTCACTCGTTCAATTGACTACGCGAAAGGGTTGTACCTCTGGCGAGCAGCAGTATCCTTCGTCGCAGCAAGCACCTCCAGCGACAGGTCCGCAGCGTCCGTCTACGCCTCCTTGGCGGGCATTTAGCTGGTGCGCTGGCTTAGGTTGTGCTTGCGCAGCCCGTTCAACGTGTTTCTCGAAGACGTTCCTGCTTTTCAGCTGCGCAATCGAGACCGGATTTCCTCCCATACCGACAATCTTCGGTATTCCTGGGATGTGATCACCATGGGCTGCCACGAGCGGCGCCACCAACGAGACCGCGAAGATCTCCGAGAAGCGCATCGTTCGTCTCGCGTGTAGTTACCACGGCTCAATCCACCTATTACTATGTTTTGATATTGGAAAGCGAGAGGACGTTCGAGTGGATGCTCGAACTGGAAGCGAGTGATAGTAGGTCTCACGACAAACAAAGAGTCACAAGAAGATTAAAAATGAAGTAAAGAACGAGTGAACGGCGTCTTGAACGCACAAGGACAGACAGAGAGGAAAGAAAGAGATCGGAGAACGAGGCGAGCGCCAACGAATATAAGATGTAGCCATGCGGGAGCATGGGTGGCGTGCCTGAAGCGCCGAAAATGGCTTTTGACTAGTGATACAGAAAACTGTTCGGGGTCTTGGGAGTCATGGATCCGGGACAAGACCCAAGAAACGTAGTGTCAGACCCGTCGAGAGACCTGCAGCAGTGCAGGCAAGCTCCATGCTCGAGTCCTGACGTGGGCTCCTTGACATTGAGCTTCCCGAGAGAACAACCTCAACACGTTTCACACGCTCGCGAAACAAAGAAGCGAATGCCTTGAGAAGCTGTGTGGCTGCTGGGTTTCCCAATGGGCTTGCAGAAGTCGTCGAAGCGCTAGACAAAAACGAAACCCCTGCCGCCGAGTTAGGAAGTGCAGTCGTTTCGAATTCGATGTCAGAATGCCAAGCCCAAGCCGGTGGACGAAGAATAAGGGCCGTGCCCAGGCACCTCGCGCCAAACTGCAGCCACACACGACGATGCTCGAGGTCTAGACAATAAACTTTCTTTTCTCTTCTGGCACGAATGCTGGCATCGAATCGATACACGTGTGGATGTCTGGGCGGCAGTCACACATGGAGTGAGAGCGGGACGAAGCTGTGCAAACAAATGTCTTGCGGAACCCCAAATTCCAGTGCACAGCGGAACCCGCAGACCACAATGGTCAAAGCGCGGCGCGTCGGACTCGCGGGTGATGTGCAGCGCCAGGTGTGCACGAGCGCGGTGTCGACAGAGTTAAGGATGTTGCTGAGGCAAGCCGAGGATGACGGCGGAGATTCTGATCTTGGCGTGTGTAGCAGAATTCGTGCCCCTTTTTCATCATAGTCCATTGTTTCTCGGCGCCAAGGCCCCGTGATTCATAGTCCGCCAGCCCTTTGCTTGTGGTTGCGAGTCGGCCTCTCTTCCTGACGCTCACAGCTGCTTTGCGCTCCACGGAGCCTCGTGTCTTCCACGCGAGACGTGACACCAAGTCGCACCAAGTCACACCCGACCCAGAAATCCTTATCCCCAACCCATCGGAGCCGAGCAGGCCCAGTTTCGCTGCGCCGTTCTGACCGGTTGTCTGGATACCCAAAGTGCCGCACTGGTCTACCGTTCGCTGTCCCGCCCCGGCAGTGCAGAAGTCATGTTACTCCCCTATATGCGGGCTTAAAATAGCACAGGGAAACAAAAAGAGATGTTGCCAAGGTTCAAACACAAGGCTCTAGTTACGATAGTTACAGATAGTCTATAGGCGGGGCCGAGGAGGCCCACCAAGTACTGTAGTAAACAGCTGATGCTTCGCAAAGGGGAAATTGGGGGTATACATTTCTCATGATCGCATAGAAGATATCCTCTTAGGAAAAGGAGCGGTTCTTGGGAGATGACGTGGAGGGGGATGATCAAATATCCGTTCGCATTGCTGACATTGACTAGTCACTTCTTTACCACCCTCAACAACGGCGCAATTCTCGCTCGTTTGCTCAATCCCACACGATATGGCGCTTTGCCTTTACTAAGGGTAGAGGCAGGGGTCGCAGATCTGCTCTGCCTTTCTGGTGTCTTTGCTGGTTTCGGAGGATCAGGCGTTACATGCGACAGCGGTGTCGAGGCAGGTAGTTCTATGGTGGGTGAGGTAGCCTTGAGTTGCTCTTCCGCGACTCTCGCCTCCGGAGCATCGGTCGCAGATGTCACTTTCGGTTGGGTGTCTTGGAGAATGCTTTGAGATTTAGATGCTTGAACAGTGGCACTTTCATGACTCGCATCTTGCTTGTCGGGTCCCGTTGCAGTTGTTGGGGGTGCGATAGCTTCCTTTCGAGGGCGACCGCGACCCCGTTTCTTCCCCTTCCCAGGATCAAGTGCGATCGATTGAGGACTTTCATTGGAAGGGTCCGGCACATCAAGAGTCGTCTTCCGACGCTTAGGTTTCCTACTCGAAGCGTCTATCTCTGGTGGCACCATTGCCTGTGTGCCCTTCTCTTTGGGATCTCCAGCTGTACTCGCTTTGGGTTTTGGGATTACCACCTGCACCGTCGAGCTGTTCGGACTTGTAGAAAGGGGTTCGCAGGGTTCGCAGGGTTCGCAGGGATCGGTTACATCATGCGAATCTGCATGGTTGACAATAGCAATTGTATGAGAAGGGTCATTTGCCACAGCGTTCGCCACTACGCTTTCCTGAATAAGACTAGCCTCCCTAATGGGCTCGCTACCAGATTCCACACGGCTTTTGGATGTCGAGCGAGTTTGCTTTGCGTTTGATTGCAATCGTGACCTGGGCGAAGGGGCAAATTCGTCGTTTGTGACCAACCAGTCTACAGTCCGGCTGACATCACCGTCGTTCTTCCTAAGAGCTTCTTGGGTAGTAGACGGACTGAAGCCCATATCGCATATTTGCTGGACTTTTTTGGGTGTGTTGTTCATATCTGTATCGTCGGCTTCGTTAAGGGTCTTGCTCCGTCTTGCCCTCTTCGCCGCCTTTTCAGGCTTAACAGAGTAATCGACGCAAGCTTCGACATCGGTTCTCAATGAACGCGATCGACTCGGACGTGGCTTGTATCTCTCTTTTGGGAGACCAATGTCCTCAAGATCTTCTTCCCATTCCAAGACGGGATGTTTTCGTTTCTTCGCCCGTCCGGAGGAGAGAATTCTGCTATCCATCTCCTCTGAACCCTGACTGTGCACATGGTTGCGTGAGTCAGTCAAAGCACCAGTCTTGGTCAACGATGCTTGACTGGAATGAGCAGACGTAGGACCATCGATCGATTGGGCTTTTGCGGGCGCTGGCTTGGTCGGCGTCGCACGCGTGTTGATGTCTTCGGGATGAACAATGTTTCGCAATGGACTTCCCCTGAGATGTACGGATGATTCTCTGCGACTACGCTGCGATATTCTTATAGCCTGTGACGTTGGGGCTGATGTTTCAGCCATGCCCTTCCCAGCAATTGAAGCAGAGGCATACTCTTCTTGGTTGACAGCAGCATGGTCGGATGCAGCGTGATCAGGTCCGGTCGCAGGCCTTGTTTGAGTATCCTCCTAAAGTGACATCAGCCATGTCCAAGGTCAAGCTAAGTCATATAGAAATTCACGTACGGAGGGGCTTTTGATGAAGTCAGACCACGGTATAGAAGACTTCGCAAGCTCTTGCCTGGGCAAATCTGTAACTGTATCGATGTCGATTCCCAAGAATGCTGGATCCATGACTTCTGCTAGCAACCTTTGCTGGGTAAGTGTGGCATTTGGTATAGTGCTCGATTGTTCCGGGAACATCGCCATGGGCTCATGTCTGACGTAGTCTTCCCGCATCGTACCTTCAAGCCCCCATGCGTTACGTCCCGGGCCTTCGTCTTCAAGTAGCGCCTGTGGTAGGAATGGACTACTCAGTAGTGTCTTGGACCTCCCATAGGTCTTCAGTGGCTTGTTCGCATCTAAGATTGAATTTGAAGAGTGTCCTGCAGAAGCAGCTGATTCGGTTTTGCGTCGCCTACAATCATGACCAGGTTGAAATGGAGAGCGACTTGAAACATCTTGTGTCGATAAACTCGCTGCTCCTTGATCGGTTTGGGACTGGAAGTGCGCACGATGAGCAGCTTCGAACTCCTTCCCCAATGGCCCTATGCAGCGTTAGCCATCGTTACAGAACCAGCCGGGGCTCTCAGGAGCGCACCCGTTGAGTCCGTCCCTAGTTGCGGCGTGGGAGTAACTTGTTTTGGAGGTGCGTCTTCGGTTATAGGTGCTTGGACTGGCTCGTTCCCATTCTTTTCCAGATCCTCCTCATCAAATTCGTCATCCGAGTCTTGTATAATAGCGCGCGCCATATAGACGCATGAAGAAGTGTGTTGGCTATTGGGTCATGCGACGCGTGAATCGATGGGGTAGTGGCGGCCGCTTTTGGCTAGACTAAAACACGCTATCACATGAGCTCTTGGCACCACCCAGCCAATGCCTGCAGTTCAATGTTCACCTGAGCGACCTACACGCTCAGACCTACGGATCCGCAGTCCGTTACCGCAGTCCGGAAAGGTCTCCAGCGATTGCGATGGACAAATTTGTGCCTACCTCCAGCGACCGCTCTCGCAGTGGAACTCCAGCCAATTCGCGATTTGCTTCCCAAGCTGCGACTGCCGAAGATCTCTTGAAAGAGCAGACTGTCGGTCTGGTAAATCTTCACGACTTCCGGAAAAGACGCGCCGAGGCGCTCGAGAGGAAGGAGAGAGACAGTCCGAACGTACATTCTGCAGCTACGACTCTTCGCGACGGGTGAGTCCCATTCATGACACCCAAAACCTCCAAGCTAATTTGTAAAGCACAGTGAGTCTACGCCCCAACCTTCGTTCAAGAAGAAGCGCAAGATAGCCGCGAAAGGGAAACTATCGTTCAGACACGATGATGACGAAGAAGCTGAATCCACCATATCCGCTGTGCCTAGTCCTCGTGGCAGCACTCCCGGCGATACATCCGCCTTCAACTCCGATGCAGAAGTCAAAGTCACGAAGAAAAAGCTGGGCGCGAATACAAACATCGGCATAAAGCCCAGAGTCATGACTAAGTCTGCATTGGCCCGTGAGGCGGAGCAAGCAGAATTGGCCAGGAAAGACTTCCTCGCTGTTCGGGAAGGAGTCAAGGCTACTGAGATCGTCATACCATTCGTTTTCTACGACGGGACAAACATCCCTGGTGGCCGATGCCGGGTGAAGAAAGGGGATCACATCTGGCTCTACCTTGACAAAGCTCGCAAGGTAGGCGCGGAACTAGGAGTAGGCGGCGACAAGAGCAAAAGAGATTGGGCCAGGGTTAGTGTGGACGACCTGATGCTGGTCAGAGGGGAAGTAATAGTACCTCATGTGAGTCGCAGAGAAACCCGATAAATAAAAAGCTGACATTGTGAACAGCACTACGAGTTCTATTACTTCTTGTTTAACAAGGTTGAAGGATTCGATGGACTTGTCTTTGACTACTCGGCAGAAGCAACGAAAGCGACACCGCAAGTAACCGAGGTGGAACCCGAAACGCTTGCTATGTATGATCCACTTCAACGTCACGATAATAAAGATACGACGGGCGCAATGCCGGAGAGCGATCTCGAAGGTTTTGACGATGACCCAACAATGACCAAGGTTGTAGACAGGCGGTGGTACGAACAGAACAAACACATCTATCCCGCCAGCGTATGGGAAGAGTACAAACCCGACAAGAACTTCTCTAAGAATCAAAGAAAAGATGTGGGAGGCAATGCCTTCTTTTTCTCTTGATAGAGTTCCTGCACTCGCGATGGGTAAATCCCCGTGCCTCTAAGCCTTACTGTCGTCTGGCATTTACATATTGAGGTGCAATGGCAACGGAATGATAGATCAAATGCCAAGTCTACAACTCGAAGTTGCCAACCACAGGCCGTTCGAGTCCCTTGGATCTCATAACTTCGATAGGCGGCAATCTACACCAGGTTTGAGCCGTAAGTAGCCAGCGCGAATAGTATGGCGAATGCCACAGACACTTTTTGAACAATTCTAGCGATCCAGAGAGTGCGTGTGACTAGGGTCGCAATGGAGCATTCTTGAGCGGTGAAGGTCTTGTGCTGGTTTCAACCTACTCACCCAGAGCGGTACCTGCCTATCACGAGGGCGATCTCTGAGTCAGGCGGAGACCCAAGGCGGACAGAGGTCGCGTGGTCACCTACTCTTTCCGACATCTCCGTCAAGCTTCAAATGCATACCACTGTGGTACCAGCACGCCACAACTATGCTTACTGGTTCGCCAACGATGAACATGCAGAGGTGTTCGCTTGTCTTGCCGCCAGGGCCACTATGTCGCCTATCTTCATATTCCCCAGTCCATCCCAACGAAAAGCAAATGCCGCAAGCGAGTCGTAAGCTCTGCGAAACGGGCGGGACAGAAGGACATGGCGTGTGCCCCGCTGCAGGAATGCTGCATCTTGACGCAACGGAGCATCGCCGACGTTTTCCGCGGGCTCATGGAGCGGCGTAACCCATGAAAACCCTAGATAAAGCGACGTCTGCTCAGGGACAGTGGTGGAGCAGAGGAAATATTCTCATTCCTGGGCGGTGCTAAACACAAAGAACCGAGCCCCGCTTGCGTCATTGTGGAAAACCATTGTCTTCACATCTGATCCACTGCCTTCTCGTCGTTGACAACAATCAGGCTTCCTTCGAATTTGCGGGATTCAGTGTGCTTCCCCCACATTGTGACGCTCCTCCTAACTGCTGCTAATCAACTTTAACAATCATGCAGACGCCCAGCAAGTCATCTTGTACCACTGGTCGGTTCCTACGCCGCCCACCAATGAAATTCACGTCCTGGACCACACCCTCAATATAGCTATTCACAGTGCGTGAACTTACGCTCTACGAACGGCGTACCAATCCATGGCACGCTTGCTCTTGATAACCCTGGACCTAACCGCTTCGCTGTTCTTTTTCCGCCGCGTCTCCGCCTCCATCGACGCGTAAACCTCTCGGGTGCCAACCGCGAAAGCTCCTGCAGCTTGTACTTTGTGGTGAACACAGCTGGCACGATGAAATTCGGTCATAATCTCCCTCGAAACCAGGTTCCGGAGTGGGCGTCTTCCTACATTGACTATAAGCACCTCAAGAAGCTTATCAAAATAGCGTCTGCTGACGTTAAGAACGGGCAAGACCAAGATCTCGCAGGGAAGCACGCCCAGTGTTGGACGCAACGAAGCTTCAGCTAACCTTTTCTGCAGCGTTTTTCTTTGCGCTTGATCGAAACCTCGAGGACGTCGATGGCTTCTATGGCAAGAAGTACGCCGAGTTCTCGCGACGACTCAAACTACTCCACGGCCGCTATGGACGTACAGCTCAAGGCCCTGACGGTCTCGATAAAGACGAGGCGCAAGATGTCATGGGAGCACTTCTCGAGCTCCGTGGTCAGTTGAGGAAGCTGCAATGGTACGGCGAGGTCAATCGAAGGGGTTTCATCAAGATCACCAAAAAGCTGGACAAGAAGATTCCTAGGGTGTGCACTCAACAGCGCTACCTGTCGTCTAAAGTTGATCCCAAACCATTCGCGCATAACCTACCACTTTCGCAAGATATGAGGGCAGTCAATGAATGGCTGTCCGCTATGGGAGACGCAAAGACGTTCGATGACACGGCATCTTCGCATTCTGCAGCCTCGCTGGGCAGAGCTCCCGCACGAGCACTGAACCTCTCGCCAGGGACCCTAGACGCGATAGAGCAAGCCATCCGGAACGATAATGCTCAGAAACTTTCTGATCTCCTAGCGGAACTGTCAGGAGCTCATGATCCTGCGAGCGATCCTTATCAGCAGCTTCTTCTGAATTTCCTGCAACGATCCATTTCAAGCCGAGCCGAAGCGTGCATAGACCGCATTCTGCCGGACATCACATCTTTGGAAGAAGACGACGACATCAACAAGCGCAACTGCATCCATCGTTTGATACTAAATATTGGACGTTCCAAGAGCGGCGAAGGCTTAGGGGTCGATGGTGTCTCACAGTCGTCTGCACCTGAGACCTCGCGTTTGATACTCCCAGCTGCCCCTCCGAAAGTCCTCTCGCTACCGACCTCTACAACAGAGTCCGGATCTATCACTCTTCTTACCCGCAATGACGAATCCGTACGTCTCCTAATATATTTACTAGGCAAACTTCAACCTCGCCAACGGTCTTCCCTCGAAGCTCGTGACGCCTACGGACGTATGCCACTCCACTATGCTGCTCAGTATGGTTTTGTCACAGTTTGCCAGGTCGTCATTGAACACATGTATGCGTGGGGCCAATTCAGTGTTGCCGAAGAGATCGATTCTTCTCGGTGGCGGGATGCGGAGGGGTACGCTCCTCTGCATCTGGCTGTCATCGGCGGGCATCCTCTGGCGACCAAAGCACTTCTGCAGACAGAGAGTTGGTTGGCAGATGTTGAAGAAACATTCAATCCTTCCAAGAAACTCTCACAGTCTGGAGCCGTTTTGGCACTAGCTACTCAAGCTAACTTTGCAGTCATCGTCAGGCTACTTGTTGCAGCCGGCGTTGACGTTAACTATCGGGATGAACAAGGAGAAACCGCGCTCCATGTTGCGGCACGCTTCGGTCACGAAAACTGTGCGAAAGCCTTGCTGGAAGGCTCGGTTATTCACAAAGCGGACGTCAATGTGCCTGAGAAGACCTATGGCTGGACACCGCTCTTCATTGCTTGTGTCGACGGCCATCTCCCAGTGGGCGAACTTTTATTGGCTGCCGGTGCCGACCTCGAACGCTGTGACCTCTCTGGTTGGACCGCTAAAGAACATGCCGCGCTCAGGGGGCACATGGACATCGTGGCAAGGCTTGCTGAAGTTGTTCCCATCCCTAGGCTACCTGAGACGAATGCATCGAGCGCTCTCTCAAGCTCTCCACCGCCAACATCTTCACTTGAGGAGCGGAAGTCCAAAAAACCCGCTCGAGAGAATTCCACACTGCAAAAAGGCCCCGAACCTGTGAAGACATTTGGACATCGATATCTTACACATGAAACCCTTGTGCTCGTGAGTCTCGGTACCATGGACATAAGGAAAGATATTCCAGCCGTGATACTCGATGATATACCTATCGCGAACGCCCACGCGACGCAACTGGATACAGCTTTGTCTCTTGTGGTTTCGGCATCCGGCGCAACTGGGGAGCCAACCGTGATCGATTTGCCAGTGCAAGATAACATCTGTACGGAGCCTATCACATTCATGACCACAGATGCAACGAAGGTCAAACTATTATTTGACATCGTTCCAACCTACGCTGGGTCTAACGACCGCATCGTTGGACGCGGCGTTGCATTACTATCCAGCATCAAACCAAGCATTGGATCTCAGCGCATCACTCTGCAAGGTGATATCAAAGTTCCCATCGTCGCGGCCACTACGTTGGATGTCATTGGTTCTATTAACTTCAACTTCCTCATTATAACGCCCTTCTCTCATCCTAACATGACCATCACTTCGGATCATACTTATTGGAAGAAAATGGCCTCCACGATGGTCATTGGGCATCGAGGTCTTGGAAAAAACACAGGCTCAAGGACCTCTTTGCAGCTTGGGGAGAACACACTGCAATCGTTCATTGCTGCCGCAAACCTTGGCGCTGCGTATGTCGAATTTGACGTGCAACTTACTAAGGATCATGTCCCAGTTATCTACCATGATTTTTTAGTCAGCGAAACTGGAATCGACGCGCCGGTTCACCTGCTCACCCTGGAACAATTCCTGCACGTTAGTGAAGGTCAAACACCCCGAGAGTCGCGTCCGACGTCGCCCGTGGAGACTCGAAAATCAGATAATGGCAATGGGACTAAACAGGCGCAGCGGCGAATGCGATCATACTCCGTGGATATATCTAAACAGAAAAATATCCACACTCACCATAGCATGGAGCTCACAGAGCGGATGAAGCATACGCGAGATTTCAAGATTAAAGGGTACAAGGGCAATAGTCGGGGAAACTTCATCCAGGCCCCCTTCACCACTCTTGAAGAGATGTTCAAAAAGCTCCCGGAATCTACAGGCTTCAACATCGAGATGAGTAAGCGCACACCATACAGCCTTGCATTCATAGCTAATTTTCGTTAGAATATCCCATGCTGCACGAGTCAGAAGAGCACGAGATGGATCAATACGCCGTGGAGCTCAATTCCTTCGTTGACACGGTTCTCAAGACTGTGTATGATCTTGCTGGGGACCGGAACGTAATCTTCTCTTCTTTCAATCCTGATATATGCCTCATGCTCTCCTTCAAGCAACCGTCTATCCCCATCCTGTTCTTGACCGATGCTGGTACATCTCCCGTTGGAGATGTACGGGCTGCAAGCTTGCAAGAGGCGATTCGATTTGCCAGCCGGTGGAACTTGCTTGGTGTGGTCAGTGCTGCGGATCCTCTCGTCAAATGTCCCAGATTGGTTCGAGTGGTTAAAGAGAGCGGCTTGGTTTGTGTCAGTTACGGGACACTCAATAACGATCCACAAAACGTCCAGGTCAGTGTAGATTGTATATATATCGCACACAGCCTTCCTACTAACCACTTCTGCAGCTCCAATCTGACGCGGGAATCGATGCCGTTATCGTCGATTCTGTTATTCGAATTCGAGAAGGTCTCCGAGCTTCTGACCAAAGGACGCCGGCCCAGGCCACGAATGGTACGAATGACACCGCTGGTACTGCATCAAACCCTACGATCCCCCCCACCGGAGCTCCCAGTGGGTCGATCATACAGTCATTCGAGGCACCAGATTCTGAGACTGTGAACCTCGGGAGGCCCTCTGCTATTACTGCGTGAAGTCTCAACTTCTACCGATAATGTAATATCGATATAGAGGTATTAGCGATCTGTTCTATGGCACTAGATGGTTTGGGGCGTTTCAGCGATCTTGGTCCCTCCCGAACGTCTCCCTACCCTTGCACGGTTCCTTTACATGATTATCTTACATTTCACATGTGGGCTTCTCCACATGGTCTAAACCTGTAAGCTCGCGAGAGCTTCGGAACCTGCCAGTGTAGGGTGCTCGACCTGAGAAGGTTCGCTGTCACCAGCTCTTCCCTCCGTTAGTGATTTCTTTGATGTTGAAGACGGCTTCCGCTTTCACATGTGCTTGCTCGACCGTTTTCGGGTCATTAGCTACTCATGTGTTTGATTAAGGTAGGTCTCTGTGGTTGATATTGTTAACGCCATGTTCGTGAATAACAGTTCACGCGTATGAATGCACTCAAATCGTTAGCTTAGGGGCAGAAAGTGAGCCTTCTCGAAATGTTTCATCACTCGAAAACATCACCAAAAATAAGTATACGCGCACTTTGCGTCTTCCTCTAGATTCGCCAACGACTGCTCTTATCTCGTTCGGTTACCTTGTCGTTGTCATATTTCATTCAGTCAAATCTTTCCAACAAGGAGGGCATTCATGCTATCTTTCATGCTTGTCGTCAAAGTCAAGCGAGACAAGCATCAAGTGATTTTGCCTTAACAAAATTCAGTCTGAAGGCTATAGTTAAACATTCTGACCAAGGCTGGCCAGCCTTTCGTTCGTAATGCAGATTGCTTTTGTGGATTTATCAACTTCAGATGTTGAAGTCCCAGACCCGATGCGTGATACTCGAGATAGCACACATTGTACTTGATTTCAATTACCCAAACAGGAATAAAGCTATGATGAATTCGGTCATGTCGCTCCTTGAGAAGGGACATATAGTAAGGGACTATTCTTACGCGGCAGTGTATTGCTCACGGTCTTGTTTTCCTACCCGATATCGGGCAGCCTACATATATGTATGCACCGTTCTTATCGTGCATATAGGGTTCCTGGGCTATAATAGGCTAACAGACGTGCGTATGCTTTACTGCTACGAGATCCACTGCTGCAAAATCTTATGGGACCGTAAAGTATTCGAAGGAGACCTGGAAGTTGAGGTACGTTGTGTCATGGTTGCCTAACCGATAAGCATAATTCTCGGTCAGCCTATGCGCTCTGCTTATGGTGCATATAGGATTCTTGGGCTACAACAAGCTGACGGATTTAGGTATGACTCACCGCTTTAAGATGTATTGCTACAAACTCTTTTATAACCGGAAAGCATTCGAAGGAGATCTAGAAGTTGAGGCGCGTTGTGGAATGATAGCGTGTAGGATTGTTTACAATCCTGCCTGCAGTCAGCCAGCCATTCCCTTCAATGGGCGCTTGCATCAAATCTACATATATGAGCGATTTTTCACCGCCATCTGCACCAAATATCACGTAGGATCCTAACATATCCATGTTATGTTGCGTCTGAAATCACCCACACAGACTTCTACTCCTCTCCAACATTCCTACACCTTCTTCCCCCGCCACTGGTCGACACATTAGCACAGCATGTCCGCACCTCCACCCAAATCGTACAACCTCGCCATAATCGGCGGCGGCATCGCCGGCTGCCTCCTCTCCATTGGCCTCACAGCTCGCCACATCCCACACACGCTCTACGAATCCGCGTCCCAATTCGGCGAAATCGGGGCTGGTGTCGGATTCGATGCACACAAAGTGCGTACCATGGCTCTCATAGCTCCCGAGGTCCGAGATGCATTTCTGCGATGCTCGGAGCCACCGAGTGATGAGAATCCCGTGTGGTTTACCGTTCGCGTTGGAGACATGAGGAGAGCGGGGAGTGATGGCGTGGTGTCCATTGGTGGAGAATTAGGGAGGAAAGTGCTAGCTGGGGAGCCAGTCTTCAATGTACCGTCAAGACCTGGGCCGAGGGGTGGCGTGCACCGTGCGCATCTTCTGGATGAGCTGGTCAAGCTAATTCCAGCTCATGTTCCCAAATTCCAGAAGAAGGTAGTGGATGTAACGGAGGCTAATGATAGGTCTGGTGATGTAGTTGTCTCTTTCGCGGATGGGAGTTCGGCGCGGCATGCTGCAGTTTTGGGATGCGATGGGATCAAGAGTAGGACTCGAGAGATTGTGTTAGGTAAAGAGGAGGCAAAGCCGGTTTTTAGTGGAAAGTATGCGTACAGAGGACTCATTCCTATGGTTAAGGCAGTGCAACTAGAAGGTGTGGGAAAAGAGAGTAAGGTTGGAAGTCAGATGTATATGGGCTATCATGGACACGTTTTGACATTTCCGATTGCAAAAAGTAGCATATTCAACGGTACGTTCCAGAAGTCCATTGGTATTCACGTAGACTTCTGCTCACTGCGACAGTGGTTGCATTCAGCTCCAAAGAGTCGTGGACGAACGCCGAATGGGTTGTTGCGAACTCGCGTGAGGACATGCTTGCAGACTTCGATACATGGTGTCCAACAGTGAAGGCGATCATTTCTGAAATGCAGACACTGGATATCTGGGCCTTGTTTCATCACCCCGTCACGCGCACGTTCTATCAATCGACACCAAAGATTTGCCTAGTCGGCGACGCTGCTCATGCGACTACTCCACATCATGGATCGGGCGCTGGCATGTGTGTAGAAGACTCCTACATACTCAGTGAGCTATTAGCGGAAACGGACAGCGCTGGTGACCTCGAAAAAGCCTTTCGAACGTATGATGAAGTAAGACGACCTCGCACTTCCGAATTAGTCAGGACAAGCCAGGAGGGAGGAATGCTGTATGATTTTGAAGGTCCAGAGGGCGATGACCTCGAAGCAATTGCGCATAGTATGAAAGAGAGAATGGGGTGGATCTGGGATTACGACGAGGGACTAGCGGAAGATCTTGAGCGTGCTCGTTCGATACTTAGACAGGTGTAGAACAGTTCAAGACGCACATGGACATAAATCTGTTCTGTTGCCCTACGTAAGAATGTATGCCGGCGAAATGAGAGCATCCAGTGGAGGGCTTCGAGTCAATACTGTTACACGGCATGGAGAAAAGTTGCCAGCAACTCTACCTCATAGTGACGGCATCCCAGGTAAATTTCCAAGTCTAGATCCATTACTTGTGCTGGGGTACTGGTCCGGTTCAAGACACGCCGGGTCGTTTTGATACTACTGCACTGTGTTAACGCAGTGATCTGGCGTCTCGAGAGATATTCTGTGCGGTGTAAAGCCAAGGCTTTGTAGCCGACTGAGGTTGTTCAACCCAGAGCGGTAAAGCTCCGAGTGGTGGACATGGAGAAATATTGTCGATCATTGCCTATAACGGTTAGCATATAGACTGGGAATGGTGCATTGAAAATGAGGGGAAACCTGCTCTACCCGGACGCACATCTTGAAGCCTAGTACTAGTCTATTTCGGCAATTAAAGCCTCGCCTTGAATAACGATCTCCAATTGTGTCCGCTTTTGTCTAACGAGCTCTGTGGCCCATATCTCGTTCGCACATTCACCTCAAGGTGTTCATCTTGGAGATAGAGACATACCCCGGGGCTCCACTTAGACTTGGTCGTATTCTAGCCATGGTGACTACATCCGCAGTGGAGAAAGGGCTCGCTCTAAACGAGGGACGACCTCCATCTTGTGACGATGGTCTACAGCCACCCTTCGACCACGTTGCAGAGACGAAGCTCAAGTGCAAACTCGACGTTCGAGTCCTTCCAATATTATGGGTTCTATATCTGGTGAATTTCCTCGATCGAGCTAACATCGGCAACGCCAAGATTCAAGGCATGCAGGAGGAGCTCAACTTGATCGGACAGAGGTTCAACATTGCTGTATGGGTGTTCAATTTGGGCTACCTTGTCGCAGGTGTCCCCTCGGCGGTTGCTTTCAAGAGATTCGGTAAGACAACCCAATAAGACACATCAGCAAGATGCTAACAAGTCCAGGGCCCAAAAGCCTTTGCGTAATGATGTTTTTCTGGGGTAAGCCGGCACGCCAGCCAGCCTTGAAAAGACTTTTGACGGAATCCAGGTATAATGGTAATCGGATGTGGACTGGTAAAGAACTGGGCGAGCCTTGTCGCCTGCCGTCTCCTGGAAGGT
Organism: Lophiostoma macrostomum CBS 122681; assembly: GCA_010405375.1. Lineage (NCBI taxonomy): Eukaryota > Fungi > Ascomycota > Dothideomycetes > Pleosporales > Lophiostomataceae > Lophiostoma > Lophiostoma macrostomum. The sequence goes on along the minus strand of MU004392.1, from coordinate 3,560 downwards.
ATAACAGAAGCAGGCTTTATTGCTGGTGCTGCCTATCTGGTCGGCGCATACTACAAGAAGGATGAGTACTTGTCCCGCTACGTCCTCTTCTCCACTGCTGGAATCGTCGCGGGTGCTGTCAATGGGTTTCTTTCAGCCCTGATCGCTAAAATGGGCGGGACCGCTGGCTATGCAGCATGGAGATGGTAAGCTACGTGGAGGTGTTCCGCTTACTCATAGAGTGTTCTGAAAGTTCGTAGGATATTCATCGTCGAAGGCCTCATTACCTGCACTGTCAGCGCCGCGAGTTGGTTCATAATGATCCCATTCCCAGAACATTCGACGTTTCTGAAAGTAGAAGAGAAGGAGCTCCTTCTAGCTCGCCTTAAGGCAGATGGTGAAGATGTTATTGACGAAGAGATCTCCGCGAGACGTGTACTCCATGATCTGAAGGACTGGAAGATCTGGGTTGGGTAAGAACCCCATCTCAAAGCGCCTGGCCTATCCTGCTGATGGTGCCCATAGTGTCGCCATGAATATGGGTGTGACCGAGAGTGCGAACTCTATTTCGAATTTCCAGCCTACCATACTCAAAGGTCTCGGCTACACGGCAACCGGTGCTCAAGTCCATACGATTCCGGTGTACCTTGCGGGGGCGGCTTTTTCAGTCGTCTTTGCGTATCTGAGTGAGTTTGTTGGCCGCAGGTACATCTTCTATCTCTTTGGCTGGGCGGTGCTGTCCATTGGACTGACTATCGAGATTGTGTATCCCAAGCAACCCGGAGTGCGATATCTGGGCATGTTTTTTATTGCATGTGGATGTTACCTTGCCATGCCGATATCCATTGTCTGGGTTGCCATTAATGCCGGTAAGGGTTACAAAAGGGCTGTTACCATTGGTGCTATCATCAATTTTGGGACCGCAGGAGCCTTTGTCAGCTCGAACGTCTTTCTCTTGAAGGAGACACCTCGATTCCATACAGGGTTCAGTGTTGGGCTAAGCCTGGCCTGCATAGGCGCAATGGCAGCAACAATCTTCTACAGTGGGTGCAGGCTTGGGAATAAGAGGAGGGATGAGCGAAGGGCGACGTTGCCCGGGGCTGATGGTGGTAACGTGGGAGACAAGCACACCGATTTTCGGTATTCTCTGTAAGCAGAAAACTTCGGCACGGGAAGAAAAGAAGGTTCAGCTGCCGCTACCAACAGATACTAGATATCAAGACTTACTCAATGAGCAATGATGAAGGATCATCGATTTCGGTTCGCTACCGTGTCCGTGCGCGTGATGCGCCGAACTACCCTAATAAGCACCTATAAAAATGAGGCTTTATAGCTATATATAATAGCTATTATTATAAAAAAAATTAGTAAAATATTCTATAGGCCTATATAATAATATTCTTCTATATAAATTAATTATATAAAGTTATTATTTAGCTAATATAGAATACTATTACCTAGGACACCCTATTACCTAGAACACTTTTTCTTAGTACTACCAACTTTCCTATTAACACAAAATGTCTTAATAATAATATTAATTATTAATTAAACAAGAAGGTAGAATTAAACTTACCCTTATTACTGTTATGATCCGGGGTGGGTCAGAACCGTAATTATTCAGTTGACAACGGACGCAAGATAACAACAATACTGAAGGTTTAACTCGACTATGGAAGGTCAAGTAACAAGTAAGAAATTGTAGCAAAGTGACTTATAAGGTAAAGGCTTTAGTCTAAAAGAGCTAACTATAATTTTATAAATAGCTACTAAGAGCTAGAACTACCTATAAAGGAGTGTCTTTATATACTTCTATTCTCTATATCCTAGAGCCAATTAGATCCTATTACTATAGTAGCCCTTGCCAAGACCCCTATTACTCTATTACTCCAGGTGGTTATAGTAGGTATTGCTAAGCCTCTACTAGTCCTATTAAGTTATATAGGTTAATAACCTAATCCTTACTCTATATATTATTATTCTATATCGATATACTTTCTTTAAGCCTTATAATCCTATACCTATTATTTACTTAGTTAAAGATACCTATATATCTTCCTTATATGTAATATTACCCCCCTCTTTAGGTTTAATCGTCCGCGATAACCTCTATAGTTTACCCTGTCCTACTTTCTGTTACTCCTATATAGTATAGGGGCGCGTATAAAGAGTAAGTCGTTCGCCTATCAACGCGACTTGATCGCTCGATTCTTAACTTTCGCTCTCGGTCCTAACTATGCTAAAGGACTAGTATTCTTCAAATCATCGTAAATAGGTCCTTGCTAACAAGGTCCTTATCTTTAGTTGTCCTATCTATAATCCATGCTGCTGTTGTATATCTAAGAGGTTAACTTGTATTTTATCTAGAGTTTCTAGTTGTTATACTAGGTGCTACTTAGCTAGTATCTTATATAGTCTAATACTAAGTACTTAGAAATTTAATAAAGCGTTAGTAGCGTAACTAGAGGCCTATCTTGCTTTAGCTTGTGTAAAAGCAGACACGGCTCGCCGTTATACTGCTAAGGAGCAAGCGCTTCTAGTTCTTAAAGAGAAGCTGGTTACCGCTAAATTAAAAGAGCGTGCCCTCTTTTATTATAAGAAGGAGTCTATTTAGAAAATAGAAGAGAGGGAGAAAAGGTCTAATTCTTCTTCTTTATTTAAGAAGAATATTAAGAGTATAGATACTACTGTCCCTAGACTATTGCAATCTAAACTGTTCGCCGCTAACCTTAGCTTAGGGTAGACTAATAAGAGCTTTGTTCTTCCTTCTTCTTTTAATTTTAATAATCTTTTATATAACTTTTCCTTAGTGCTATTAGATTCTACTAGTAATAGGCATTTACTAGTTCCTTGCAATTTATAAGATTACTAAGAGGTTCCTAAGTATTTAAACTTGTAGGCTATCCTCTCTATTTAATATAGTATTTCTACTAATACCTTTTCTTTTATAGGTCCTGGATTTCTTTAACTTTATACTTATTGTACTTAAGTTTAATTATAGTTGCGAGTTCCGCGTTATCTAGTGCTAGTTCTAGCTTAGATTTATAGAAAACTGGGTGTATATGCATGCCTTTAGGTAGTTAGAGTTTAAAATTAACTAGTCCTTACTGCTCGAGTATTTTAAATAGTCTAATTCGTTTATTATCTAATTTCTTATATAGCCTTTTTATCTTTAAATTTTTTATTAATAGGAAGACCTTACCCCCCACTTTAAGGGTTAGTCCCTTAATCCTTTTCTTGTTGGCTTAAACTGTTGTCTAAAGGTTCTTCTAAGCAATCTATTTGCTTAATTCGTTGTAGATACCTTTAAGGTAACGTGCCTTTTCTATAGCTTTTACTAAGATATTATTAATCTTATATAGATCTCTAGGCCCTAATAGCTTATATCTATAGTTTGTATAGAATAGGGAGTATCCTGTTATTAATAATTTTGCGCTGTTGAGTGCTAACTATATAGTTAGTAATAACTTAATCTAATTATCTTATAGCGTGTTTATATACATACGTAAATACTTCTCTATTCTCTAATTTATACGTTCTAACTATTTATTAGTCTCTAGGTAATAGCTACTTAATAGCTT
>MU004391.1:0-127856 GCA_010405375.1 Lophiostoma macrostomum CBS 122681 | reverse complement strand
AACCAAGCAAACGATAAGTACAGGATCGTGAGGCTTGAGAGAGGCATATCAACGTAGGACGACGATATGCGGGGCAGGAATTAGGTCATCAGGTCACGTGATGTGACAGGAGGCTTGGCGCCTGACAGGTGTCTGTCACGGAAGCAGGCCTAAGGCAAGGGCCAGGAGGGCTGCTTCCGCAAGAAAGGATCTAATTGGCCTAGAAGTACGAAGGATAGAAGTATATAAGGACACTCCTTTATAGATAGTTCTGGCTCTTCGTAGCCATTTATGAAATCACAGTCTAGCTCTTTTGGACTAAAGCCTTTGCCTTATAAGTCACTTTGCTACGATTTCTCACTTGTTGCTTGACCTTCCGTAGTCAAGTTGAACCTTCAGTAATCGTTGTTATCTTACGTATCGTTGTCAACTGAATAATTACGGTTCTGATCCACCCCGGATCATAACACTAATAGCTAGTACCGCCTCCTTATTCTTAATAGCTATAGCAGCTATATTAATATAAAGTTCCTATAGCTTTATAAACAGCATTAAATAGAGCTTCTATATCTACCTACGTATACCTTATATATCCTATAGCCTCTAGATCTTGCTCTTTTCTCTATTATTAAGTCTAGTTACTAACGCTAAATTTAGGAGCTTGTATTGCTCAATAACGCCGCGCCTATTAAGAAGGAGCGCTTTATTACCTACTACTATTAAGCTAGGGAGAAAGGCTTTATAGAGCGTGTAATTCAAGCTAGCTAGTAGGCTACTAGCATCTACCCGCTTAACATCAATCACGTGCTTAGCTTGTTGCAGCTTTCTTAAAGGCCTGCAACGCCTATATACTAGCAATAGCCTTAGCAGCAGCCTTAGAGCTTCTTTACTACCCTATAAGGCCCTAGGGATTTATACCTAGCTTAGCGCAAGGTGCAGAGCTACGAGAACCTAGGTTACAAGGCAAGACTTCTCCTGTAAAAAGCAGGTAAGGCGCTAGCAGCTATAAATACTCGAGCTGCAGGACTAGAAGCAGGAAAAAGACGTCTTAAGCAGTAGCTAGAGACTACTAGCTTTTAACGTCCTTAAAAGCGCGTTTAAGTAGACCTAAATTAACGCTTTATAGAGGTAGAGACTATTAGGAAGGCTATACACGTAGCTAAGGCCTTAGTAGCTTAGTAAGGTAAATCTACTATAGGAAAGGCTATAGAAACAGTAGTAGCAGCTATAGCAGTAGCTACTCTATAGTCTATATATACGCAATAGCAGTTATAATAAGCGTTGTTAAGATATTGCGTGTTTTATGCAGGTGTCGTGTTTTGGTGAGGTGATCAGGAACCCCGGGTGATCAGGAACTAGGTGCGCTAGCTTACTCGTACGCACCCGATCATTGATGGCTCCGAAAGCCCGCCCGCCAAGCATCACCACAAAGCTTGACTGATCGCGTCGCTCGGCATTCAATGATCACAACTCCCCTCAGACCTGCAGACAAGGGTCAACTTTCGTGCCGTATGCTGGAAACATGATCCGAAGACGGAGCCCGCCGTACCCATGACCACCAATCGCTCCTCGGTCAAGTACCATCCCCTCCTAGACACCGCGACATCGCATTCTGGCCGAGATGGGCAAAGGGCCAGCTCAAGTGCCGATGCAACTTACGACGAAGCAGATGATGGCTCAATAGGTTCGTTTGATGGAGAACATCAATGGGAACGTCCTCTTTCGATGGATTCGGTGAGTTCTTCTTTTCGAGAGAGGCAGCTGTTCCTGGCATCATACTGGAGGCCCTGCGATGGATTCAACGATATGCACAGTTGCCCTGAAAGATATGCAGGGCAGCATCCGTGACCGGCCAAATGTAGTCCTGGCTTCTCACCGAGCCCGCGTGTACCTGCCCAGATGGGCAAGCTCAAGAGTTGCGATGACGCTCCTCGTCACGTGCTCGCTGACTACCACCGCCGCCGCTTATTATTCAATCGCCCTCAAAATGCCGAAAATCCCCAACCTCTGATATTCTCGCACGTCTCTACCCAGTGTATCATCGTCTACATCTGTTCACTAAGCTCTTTTATTTTCTATGATTTCATTCGCTGCTGATTCGTGGAATCTCTAACAATGCGTCCAAACGAGCAGAGCAATGCCGACGAGCAACAATTGGAGGCTCTGGGCCACACGGGAGAATTGAAACGCAACTTCTCTCCTCTGTCCATGTTGGGACTGGCTTTCGCCATTCTCAACTCCTGGACCGCACTCTCCGCCTCATTGTCCCTGGCCCTTCCAAGTGGTGGATCGACTAGCGTTGTCTGGGGTTTAGTCACAGCCGGCATCTGCAACTTGTGTCTCGCGGCGTCTCTTGCTGAGTTTCTCTCCGCATATCCCACCGCGGGTGGGCAGTATCACTGGGTCGCCGTCATTTCCTGGAAGAGATGGGTTCCATTGCTTTCCTGGATTACAGGGTGGATCAACGTCTCCGGTTGGATTGCCCTAGTCGCTTCAGGTGGCCTCCTGGGTTCGCAGCTCATTGTGGGGGCCATCTCTCTTTACAAACCCGATTACACACCCGAAAGATGGCACCAATTCTTGATCTACGTTGCATACAATGTTATTGCTTTTGTGATCAACGCCTTCCTGAACTCTGCTCTTCCCTACGTCAACAAGGCAGCCATCACCTGGTCCATTACGGGATTCGTTGTCATCTCGATCACGGTCCTCGCTTGTGCATCTCCAAACTACGCCTCTGGCCGTTTTGTTTTTGCGGATTTCATCAACGAGACCGGCTGGCCTGATGGCATTGCATGGCTTCTGGGGCTTCTTCAAGGCGGTCTGAGTCTCACTGGCTACGATGCAGTGGCTCACATGATTGAAGAGATACCTAACGCCAGCGTGGAAGGGCCCAAAATCATGATCTATTGTGTCGGTACGTCCTGTCAGGCGCCTGCTGAAGAAGGGCGTTTCACAAACCATTGCTAACAGGCTTTGTTGACCCTTGGTTGACCCTTGGTTCACCCCTTTCGAGAGCTTTCCGCTGACTTTACACTCACCGCATAGGCATAGGGACTTTCACGGGATTCGTCTTCCTCCTAGTCCTCCTCTTTGTGTCGGGCGGCGACTCAGAAAGTATCATATCGTCCACAGCAGGTCCGGTGTTGCAGATTCTCTATAACGCGACATCCAGTCGTGCTGGAGCAGTCTGCCTCTTGATGTTCCCGCTCATATGCCTCTTATTCGCGACGACATCTATCATGACAACATCCAGCCGAATGACATATGCATTCGCTCGGGACCGCGGTCTACCTCGATCATCCTTCTTCGCAAAAGTTCACCATAAACTAGGCCTACCACTGAATGCTCTAATCTTGACGACTGTTCTGGTCGTCATCTTCGGATGCATCTTTCTCGGCTCCAGCAGCGCATTCAACGCCATCATATCTGCCTCAGTCGTCGCACTTGGTGTTAGCTACGCCATACCGATTGCCATTAACTGTCTACAGGGCAGGAAGAAGCTGCCACCGAGAGCATTTGTCCTGCCGACTCCCTTCGCCTGGTTTGCGAACATCCTTGGGGTTGTATATGTCATCATCACTACGGTGCTTTTCGTTTTCCCGCCAGAATTGCCAGTCACAGGGTCCAACATGAGTACGCTCTATATTCTTTCGATTACGTTGACTCGCTAACACTTTATTTAGACTATTGCATCGTCGCCTTTGCGATCATAATCATTATCAGCACAGTGCAGTGGTTTGTGGATGGACGGAAGAACTTTACCGGCCCTCGCGAAGACATGGGTTTAGAGGTCGTCGAAGCTGTGGCTACCCAGCAGAGTGGCTCTGACTTAGTGGATTCGAAGACGTCTGCTGAAGAGATGGGTAGCCGGGGTTAGGACCAAACCTGATGTCTTGGCGTTAGCTTGTAAATATAGCGTCCATTGTTAGTACACAATCCGAATCACTTCACTGCAGTACCTTCCACTTCGCGCCAAGCCGAGCTTCGTCGCGCGTGTTGTATCATAACAACACCCGCCCTTCGCCGGACAACGCGCCAACTGCGCTCGCTCCCACAACTTCCTTAACTTTTCGCACGCGCAACATCTCCCATACTCAGACAGCTTCTATCCTATCCACATATACAAGCTTGTCGTCCCAGCTGAGCACGATGCGCAACCCGTTCTCCCTTCTGAGAGGCCTCTTCACCTTTGGTGCAAGCTCCAACCCTCAGACAACGAACACGAACCCGTCGTCGTTCAGCCAAAATGGTGCGTCGACGAACAGCGGCACGTTCCACACCAACGCTCATGTAGCTTCGCCAAATGGTATGCCTTTTTTCTGCCTCTGCTTCTGCATTTTGCCCGTCTAATGATCACCAAGGTCTCCCTAGTGGCACCCCCATCTCTGCCTTCACTCCTCGGCCCTCCTTCTCCACTACACCATCTACCGCCTCACAAGATGCTCGCCCAACTGGCGGAAAGCGATCAGCATCGTGGCTTACTGACGTGCACCCGCCACACCCATCTCTTCATTTTGGTTCTTCTGCTCCTCCGGCTACGACATTGTTCAATGCCAGTGGTATAAAGAAAACGAAACTGTACAACATCGCTCCCCCAAAAGTATCTCTACGCAGTTCTGAGCATAGTGCAAGCTCATCCTCGCCGCCTGTTTCAACAGCGCCAGAGGTCGAGATGAGTGACGCAGGTCTTCCCACTCCTCCTTCCACTCCGCCACTGGATGGCACTATCCCTGGACGTACCAAGCGTACAGCCAGCGAAACGTTCTCCGAGGACCAACATCACGTCCGAGAGAGAACATATGAACCAGAGCGACCAACACGTCAGCCCGTTCGTCGAGAGGATCGCCGCCAACATGCGGCGGGTCCCAAGCAAGACACTGCCGAAGACATAGACATTGTCATGGAGCAAGATGACGGCACCTTGCCAGAAGGGTATACCGGAACCTACAATGGCATTCGTACTTATGACCTCAAGGTCGACGATTCTGTAACTTGTGGTACTCATGGGCACCACGAGCTGCAATGCGGCCATTGGGTTCTGGACACCTCCAAGATTGGTGAACCTGGTCTGCCTTGCGGCCTCAATTGCAAGGACCCAGTCTTCGACACTGCCCCCTTCAATTGTCCAGAGTGCTACAAGACAATCATGGGCGTTCTGGACACCCAATTAACTGGACTTGAGAAGGAGAAGCTCGAGCGGGCCAAGGCTTCCGGTCAGGGGATCTGGGTAGCCAGCTACATTACAGAATATGTCACCCGACGACTGCCCTCCCTCAATTGCATCAGCGAGACAGTAATGGCAATTGTCAAGACCGACTACGCCCGCAAGTGCAACGCCGCACCAGCCCCAGAGCCGATCAAGTTTATGGACCCAGCAGAGATGCTCCAGAAAATCAACGAGAAGAAGAAACGTGAGGCGTTCGCAAAGCAGAGCGAGAACGTGCGCGGAAAGAAGCGAATTTGCAGCCCAGCGAAGACCTTCGAGGAGGTATTCCGGCCCAAGCGCGTGCAACTGGTCCCTCCAGTGCAATTTGGAGATGCGAGCTTTGCTGCGCCGCCTAGTCCAGTCGTTGGAGCAATGATGCGCAAGCGGCAGTTGAGCACGAAGATTGATGATGAGGTCATTGTGAGACAGGTAAAGCGGTGCACGATCGAGGACAAGGGCATCCCTTCACAGGCGATTGATATCCCACGCTGGGATGCGAGACTTGATGATGAGGGCTGGACTGGACGTTCGCGAGGCGGAGCAAACGCATCTGCTAGGCGTGCTGCATACAATCCCACTGATCGCTTTCCAGAGGATGAGTGGTAGGTAGACTGGGATATGCGACATGCAAGTGTGGCGATCACAGTCGACATGTTGATACTACGAGGCTCATGCGGCATGGGAGCGGCTGTGCATGCAGCATACATGATGAACTTGCGGCGAGACGGAACAGACTAGGCAGGTCTGGTCTGTAATATGTATGGAAGGTACATACCACTGCGGTAGACTCCCTTCGATAGGCGGGAGCTTGTCGTCATAGCGAACCTTAGAAAAACCTTAACTCAACACCAAAGTTCGGCCCCCAAATGTGACACTGATACATGAACAACTGGATGTCGTCCCAGCCACTCTCCGTGGGCGTCGCCAGAGGATCTTCGCTGTCGCGCTACCACCCCCATACCCACCGTACTACCAGAAGCTAGTACCGTGAACCCGGCAGTGCTGGCCCGTAGCTCTGTACCACGCGACAAAAGATTCCAGGTTCTACCGTCCCGTTCGCAACCTTGGGATAATCTAATAATAACGCATGGACATCTCGTTTACAGCCCTTACAACTCATCCAGTACGCTTTGGACACGGTCCCCGAGAGCGAGCACGGGCCGACTCAGGTCGCGCCTCACCGGTTTCTGGGCGTGACAGCTCGCATGCAGTGGCGAGCCCCTCCCGCTCCTTGGCAGCCACTTCGTGGATTCGCTCCATGATGCAGCCCTGGAGGCGCTCCGCGGCATGCAGTGCGCATCCAATCGAGAAGATGAATGAGACATGTGATGGAGAGTCCGAGGCTGAGCCCTACGAGTATTGAAATCTGGAATGCTGGCTCATGAATAGTCTACGGCAGCATACACGAGGACGAAGTCAGCAAGATATTGGACTCTCACCGCCAGGCATGAAGAAATCCAAGAGCTATCGTGAGATTTGAGACCGCAAAGGGGACTTTATCCGCATATCCGCCGACTTGATACGACCGTGCCATTATTGTAAGCCTCGACCCGCTCGAACAGTCGAACTGTTGCCTGGTAGGATTGCCAGGCGACGTCCGCTAAGCTCGTCTCCACCAGTAGAAAAGCCGCCTCGAACTAAAGCAATTTTATCGATCCTCTGCCAAGGGTGCCAAGTCTACCTTATGCACTCCCTGTCCGAAATCGTGGTCGACCGGGGGCCACTTTGATTCTTTGACGATGTTCTCCAAAACACACCAAGCCCAGTGCATCTAAGCCACCTAACGGCCTTAACGCCCCAATGCTTGGGCAAATCAATTTCCCAGTACTAGCTGGTTTCCTAGATAAGTAGACCGTTCGACCTCGATGTAATCTTTTTCTTCACCCTTCGTCAATCCCAGTGATCGCTCCCAGCGCATTCCGTTCAGTCGGGTCTTTCCATACAACTACTCTTAATACTACTCTGTAGAACCCACACTCGCTCTAAGCCAACACTTACATAATAATGTCTTCTCCAATGCTCACAACCCTCCTCTTCGCGGCATCTGCTGCTGCGCAAATAACAACGTCCTTCTGGATGCCATATCCCGCTTTGGATTCTGGTGAAGCCGGCTATGTTGGCTCCGTCATTGATGTAGACGGCGGCAAGACGACTCTCCGAATCGAATACGACGACGACACTGATACCGACGCGTACTACTACAACGATACTCCTCAAACCATTACCCTCCAAGGCTCAACGTACTACGAGGAATATCTTACCACGACCGACTCCTACTACGGGCTCGACTACACCTGGAGCATTGGCTGCAGCCATGGTGCCAGTACGCGTGCCCAGCCCCATTGCACCGAGTCGTCCAACGGCGGTTACATCTACTCCGCATACTGCGACTACTACACATCCTACACAGAAGCCTACACAACCACGGACCTGTACACCTACTCGTCTGATTCATATGGTCCTGCGACTACGGAGACCTTTGTCGAGACCTACAACCCCTCGTCCTACATTCCCGACTTCTGCACAGAGAGCGGCGCGTCCACTATCCCCGAGAGCCTCGCGACGACCTCGGAGACCCTGAGCGCAAGCTACGTCGAGACCTACCAGCTCGTCATTACTGCGGGTGAGGAGAAGCTCAGTGCTGCGTCTAGCTCTTCATCCGGCTCTGGATCTTCCAGCGCGACGACGACGGGCACCGGTGCGCAGAGCGGCGCGACTGGTGCTTCCCAAAGCCAGCCAACTGGCACCGCAAGCCAGGCTCCCGATGGGACTGGCGCTGCTATGCCCATGATCACCCGGGCGCCGGTGATGGCTGGTTTGGGTCTTGCCGTGGCTGCGCTTGCTCTGTAAATGGCTCTTCTTCTACTTCTTCTTTCACATTCATCAGAATGTTCAAGTTTATGATATCCATGCATCACCGCTGGAGTTGTTTGGAATCTTTCCAGTTTTCATATGACTGCTGCGTTTCTTCATCGATCGATATCACGGTAGACGGATACGTATGTTGGTAATCGGACTGCATTGCTAGATCATTGAAAGGGCGCGTTATGTACTATGATGGCGAGGTAGAGGTAGCGGTTGATACCCACGATCAGAAGAGGAGGACTAGGTCAGAGCAGCAAAAGCCAAAAATAGCATCAACTATTCCATTCTACACCACAGACGTTCAGCGTTCACCGTACACTGCATGACTCCCCTCGAGACTCACCTTCTACCTAATCAACCTAAAGACGATGACATAACCAGCAGCACAGCCCAAGAGATTCCTAAGGGATCCCTACGCGATCGCGAACTCGGGTCCCGGTGCCAATTGAAATTGATTCGGAATCACACCATCACACAAACACGACGTCTTGGCCCGCCATGCCTCTGACAGGGGCACAGAAATTGCCTGGGGGCGGAAACCCAAAGCTTCGTCTTGGCGGAGCCCGTATTTTGCTAGGCTAGGGCGGCCCTGCGAGCCTCGGCGATGCAGACCGGTCGCGCCGCGCCGGCGAGCATGTTCTCTCGCGCGTGTGCGAGGTGCGCACGGCGCTTGGATTCAGGGGCGTGGCAATACGTTATTTGGCGCATTTTATTACGAGTGTACTCCTCAATAGATAGAAATGGAGATGGTAATGATGAGGTCTGATTGTGGGTACCCATAATCAAAGAATAAGCTTAAGGTTAACCTTCTTTTCCAGATCTTGCTAGTCCGGATTGGGTTGGCATTTGCCGGACCGATTGAGATCCACCTCTCCTCAATTATGGAAACGATTTGTGTTGTCACGACGAAAGTAAAGAATTGGCAAGGCTTGCTGCCGAGATCCGGACGTTCCCACGACATTGAATTCACCCTTTGAACTATGTTTGCGAGCAAAATCTCAATGCCGCGCACGACTCGTCATCACCTCGTTCGTTAGAATCCCCGGCTTTCTCAATCAATGTCAGCCAGGAGAACATCCGAGAGAACTCTTCCACGGTGTTCAGGGTAATTCTCCTTCGAAGTCTACTTGACACACCTTACAGCGTGAGGCGCTCGCAGCATCTGACCGCCTCTTCCGCCTAATTCTCTTCTTCAATACATATCAACCTCTCCCCCTTCTTTCCAAAACATAACCACCCATCTTCATTCATCTTCATATACGTAACCCACCTATGCCCCTCACAAGCCGGATTCTCAACATTTCCCTCCTCCGTCCCACACTTCCTGAGCGACTCGTCACCCTTTTCCAGCACATAACATCCGCTAGCACACTTATACGCGCCCTTCAGCACATGACTGCACCGAAATTCCGACGGAAATTGACTACCTTTGATGCGAACCTCTTTCGTTTTCATGTCAGGAATGTTGTCCCTGTCCAGGTCGCAGGTGCGCGTTGTAGACGGAAGGAAGTACTTGGGGTTGCCGTTTCCAATTTTGAAATCCCGCTCCGGGTTGTAGTTTGAGGGGGAGTAGTCGACAGGATGCGATTTCCGGTCCCACCAGATGGAGATGGGGGATGGGATTTTGTCAGGGACGTAGACGGTCAGGGTGTAGATTTTTGTGGCGTCGCTGCTGGTGGCCATGACTCAAGATTTTGTAGTGGTTAAGCGCGAGAGGTAGGTCAAGCTCGACGAGGAGTGGGTAGATGTGTTCGTATCTGGTCTGTTGTTTGTCGGCTCTTGGTAAAAGTGTGCTTTGTATCATGTATCAAAGACATTGGCTTTTATACCTGGTCCTTTGTGGGTGTGCTTAGCGACGTTGGTGAACGTGGAAACTCTAGAGCGTGATGTTGGCAGCGTCGGTCTGCTGCTGCAGACATACTGAATCTCAAACCATCAGTCACTTCCCCAGTCATCCAAGTTGTTACTTGGCCCTTAAACAGCGTACTTTCACAGCTCTGGGGCAATATTGTATACCCTAGGTAATCATTGACATTCTAGTCAGGAGCTAAAACGCTTTCCCGGCACGTATTATCCTTTACATTGCTCTTCAAAATGTGTTTTACAGCATTGAAGTAAGCCTCTTAGCTATGACTCAATCAATAAAGGCTCCTGGTAGTGGGCGGAGTAATGAGGATATCGAAATGGATTTTTAAGAATTCGCGTCCTCATAAGGTGATCACGCAGCATTTTCATCTTCGTAATATGTCGATCGAGGGACGACCTTCTGCACTGTGTTCTGAGAGTGAGTCCTGGGATCGCGTGCACTTTCACCGCCGACTTCGCGTCTGTGCGCGGCCTCGCGAAAAATTGCCCCGCTAGGAATCCCAAAAATCAACTCCGTTTCTCAACTCTCCATTGGCAGCCCCATTGCGTTGCATGCAACGAGTCTAACGAATCGTCAACATGTCCGACCATGAGGACATCGATGCCCGACCCCAGAAACGGCCGCGCCTCGATGACTCTTCGCTCCCCTCGGCCCCGGCCACAAGCGCAGCGAACCCTTCAACCTCGCACTTCACTCCTGTTTCCGCGCCCACAGCACCCAATACCCCAGCCTCCAGTGGTGATAGCGATCTCGATCGCGAATTCAGAGCAGGAATCACCGAATATGTGTGCCCGGACAATTTGGGCTTCACGGGCATCTTGAAGCAGAGATACACGGATTTTCAGGTCAATGAGATTCTGCCAACAGGCGAGGTGCTGCACTTGAAGATTATTGGAGTGGTGAAGCAAGAGGATGGTAAGCGGAAACCAAAACACCAACCGAAGGAGCAACAGGTAGAAAAGCAGGACGGACACAATGATGCAGAAGTGCAAGGCAATGGCGGCGATGAGCAGAAGAAGGCACAAGTTGATGGCGATGCAGAGATGATGGATGTAGACAAGGTGAAAGAAGGGGGACAGGTGGAGAGGAAGGAGGCTGTCCAGGAGCAAGAAATCAAGACAGAGGAGCGGGATGACGCCAATGGCGGGGACGACCTCTCGAAGGAGGATGCACAAGCCTTGGTGGCTATCTTTGGAGAAGACACTGCGCAGTCGGTACGCAGGCTGGTACGCCAAATTAAGAGTCACACAGGGCGGAAAGCAAAGGACTTCAAGGCCATCAATGGCCCAGTCATCTCAGACAAAGATCAACGCACAAAGGCGCACCAGTTGCTGAGGCGTATATTCCCGAATATGCTCGAAAGTCTCATGGAGCCCGATCAGTCGATACGGATTAAGGCGCGCCCGCCAGCTGAGCGCGGCAACAAGCGGAATAGGAACAACAGGGACCAGGATTCCGACCGGCGAAGAGGCCGACTGGCATGGGAAGAGAAAGGCGGGGAATATCTGCACTTTACACTATACAAGGAGAATAAGGATACGATGGAGGTTGTTGGCTTCCTTGGCAGTAGGACCGGCGGTGGGCCGAAGAGTTACGGATTCGCAGGCACCAAGGATCGGCGTGCATGTACCGTCCAGCGAGTCTGTGTGCAAAAACAGACCGCAGAACGCATGACTCACGTCGGCAGGCAGCTCTTCAATAGCGCTATTGGGGACTTCGAATACAAGCACCACGACATCAGACTGGGCGATCTAGCAGGTAACGAGTTTTACATCACTCTGCGGGACTGCCACTTTGAGAAGGAGGATGGCCTGGAATTTACGCAGCGCCTCGAGCTGGCTGAGAAGGTGTTGTCCCAAGCAGTCATGGACCTGGGGGAGAATGGCTTCATCAATTACTACGGCCTGCAACGATTCGGTTCCTTCGCTGCAAGCACTGATGCCATTGGCATCAAGCTGCTGCAAGAGAATCTTCAAGGCGCAGTGGAAGACATTCTCGGATACAGCGATGTTGCTCTAAGGGCTGCCAATGACGACACTGAGGAAAAATCAACTGTCCTCATCTCCCAAGATGACAGACTCCGCGCAAAGGGCCTGCATATCTGGGAATCAACACAGAGTGCTGGCGATGCGCTCCGCATTCTCCCCAAGAAATTCTCCGCCGAACGCAACGTTATACAGCACCTCGGGTCTCGGAACCAAAAGACTGGGAGGTATGACCGCGCACAGGACTGGCAAGGCGCCTTGATGACCATTCCCAGAGGCTTGAGACTCATGTACGTTCACGCGTATCAGAGTCTGGTGTGGAATGTTGTTGCTGGGAAGCGATGGACAATGTTGGGGAACAAAGTCGTTGAAGGCGATCTCGTCCTTGTGCACGAGCATAAAGACAAAGAGGGCGGCTACACAGAAGAAGCGAAGGACACAGTAGACCAGGATGGTGAGGTCGTGATCAATCCCGCTGGCGAAGACAGCGCGTTCAAAAATGACGATGCATTTGAGCGTGCGCGTCCTCTGACGAAGAAGGAAGTTGAGAGTGGGAGATATACTGTCTTCGACATTGTGCTTCCGCAGCCGGGCTTCGACGTCGAATACCCCGGGAACGCGATTGGAGAATTTTACAAAGAGTTCATGGGCAGCGAGAGGGGCGGTGGCCTGGACCCGCACAACATGCGACGCAAATGGCGCGAGATCAGCCTCAGCGGAGGTTACAGGAAGTTTCTGTCTAAACCGCTGCAGACGATGTCCTTTGAAATCAAGGAATACACCATGCGCGAACAACAGCTTGTCGAGACGGATTTGGACAGGGTGAAGAAGCAGATGGGTGAGGCAAAGGACGAGGTGAGCGATCGAGCAGTCAAACATGATAAGGTGAAAGAGGAGGGTGAGGCAGAGGAGACTGAGATGCGCAACGTGGAGCAGCAGAAGATTGCGGTGTTGCTGAAATTCCAGCTCGGGACTAGTCAGTACGCGACCATAGCGCTTCGTGAGCTCATGAAGGCGGGTGGAGTCAAAACATTCAAGCCCGAGTTTATGGGTGGTAGATAGGTTAGTCATACGCGTTGGACTGTCGGAGTCATGATGCTATGACTGCAAAAGGAACCAGGAGTCATGATCTGTATGGTATATAATCCTGGTACGTTCCTACGGTGCTTCACGAACAGAAAGACATTCTTTAAACATACATTACAACTCAACAAGATAAACAGACACAGTGCATACACCAAACAGAATTATACCGACAACAACAACACGAGGCACAAAATGGAAAGCGAAGCATTGGAATCCCATATCAGACCCACAGACGAACCATCTTCCGCCGCCGCGACCCACAAGACAGAAACAATTCCCGAGACCTACCCTGCCCTGCCAGAATCTCCCCTGGAGTGCTGTGCCCAAAAGTCACTAGAAGAGATATGCTCACCATGCGAAATGGATTACGATCTCGGCAAGACAGATGCCGAATCCAACGGCGAACCAAACGGCAAACCCGAGGGCGAACAGGAGGGCTATGAGAAGGGATACAAGATTGGGCGTGAGAAAGGTGGAGATAGCACCGGTCGTGTGTGCGGCCCTAGGGTCTTCCCGGAGGGCTGTTCGACGTATGGGCTCGGGAAGGGGAAATGGTACGAGCAGGGATTTGAGAGGGGTTATATTGAGAGATTCTGGAAGGGCTATGCGGAAGGTGTAGAGAAGGGAAGTCGAGATTTTTGGGATGGTGCGAGAGCTAAAGGGGAGGAGGCCAAGGCCAAAGGGGATGTGGCGATGAAAAACTTTTATAGATACAAAGTGTGAGTGGCTAATGGGGGTCGAGGTTGATCCTTTGGGTATGTGTATTAGTAGATGCGGTATAGGATAATATAGTGCATGCCTCATTAGGGTGCCCTCGAACATGACTAGTTCTATCAGCATCATTCGGCGGTCGACGGACGGCATCCCGGACAAATACCATCCTCAGCGATATATCCGCTCCAAGGCCTTACGGTTCTGTGGTGGGTATGACTCTTGGACATATTTGGGTCGCACTGACACGTTTTGATCTTACCGACACAGGCCGCTCGCCCACTATATATCGGCTCTTACAACCTTATGCAAGTTGTCCGCCTTTGGCGCGCTTTGCTCGTCCAGCCGACGACAGCCGACTACATCGACCAAGCAGACCCCGTATGAACATACCCGGTTAGCGCAGGTATTAAGAAGTACAGATCGCTTCAGGAGTGGAGTATAAGAGGCGAGAGCCATGTTGCTCTTGGATAATTACATTCTAGCGGCATCCTAAACACCTAAACTGAACTAGGCTTTGTTTCGTAAAGACTCCAAACACTCCGTAATTACCTCCCTCTGTCCCACAGAACCACCTGTCTGTGTATGGAAGAAGACTGACTCCAGAAGATTGCCTTTGTTGTCTTAAGTCCTGCACTTGCAACCATGAACGATGAAGATCTCAAGCTAAAGTTCCAGAAAATCATGGACACCGAACCCAACGAGGAACTCAAGCAAATGGGAGCATTCATGATCAAGGTCTGCAGCATACGAAACGGTTACGGAAAACCCTACGCGCAGTGGCCAGACAACACCGTAAAGGATCTGTCAGGATTAGATTCGTATGAATACACCACGTTCGAGGACGAGCTCCCTGCACACAAGAGATGCTCGCATCTCACTAAAGACGACAGAATATGCGAAAGCGGTTCCTGCTACATTATGCAATGGTGCCACCAGAAGGATAACGGGTCGGCGGGGAATACGTGTAGAGGACACAAGTGGAGGGGCCAGGAAGTTGGTAAGGAAATGTGTTTTCAGGCGGTGAAGAAGGCCACCTCGTCGCCCATATGGGTTATCTGCGTCGAAACGAAGGCGTGAGAGAATACCAAGCTGACTCTATTTGTAACGGCCCATATGGAATTAGCTCAATCTATAGCTAGCAAGTAATGTAAACTTTACCTTAATCGAGATGCAAAGGCAATAAGAAATGGATAATAGCAGTTGAAGATGAGAGGATTAACACTAATTGTGAACTCGACACATGAGTAGAGGAGGTGGAATGTTTCGGGAACTATGAATCTCAACATATTCCCGACACCTATTCTCAAAGGAGGATAATTGGATCATGTTTACCATAGTCTAGGGGCAATAGCGTGCTGCCATAATTAAGGAAGGAGCAACAAAACTATTCCGTTTGAAGCTATGCTTAGGCTCTCTTGCTTCAACCCGATCAAACGTGCGACCTAAAGCAGGTTCTCGAATACTGATCGGCACCGCCACTAACAGCCGCTTGCAGCATAGCGCGATTCCTCGGTGCATGTCAGATGCGGGGTGAAGTATGATCCTGCATAGCCGGTCTGATTCTGCATAGCTTGGAGCTGATGCCGCGACACGCGACTCTGGGAACTATGAAATGGCCGTTACAGACAATATCCCGAGCCGCGCATAGCGGACTTGTCGGTTGTCTTGCGGCACCGAGTAACAGCTTTCATAGAACATGCTCCCAGTCCCAAGTGTCTTTAGTATTGTTTATTCGCCCACATTTCCAATCCAGGTGGAAGCATAAAATCAAAGTTTCATATTAGTCCACGATGCCGCGCGATCCAAATCTCAAACTCCACCCTCTAACCCTCGATCAAGTCCCAGACTATGCCCGCATCCGCATCAACGCCTTCATCCCCACGATCAACAAGATCCTTTTCGCCCCCGGCGGCCCCTTCCCCAAAACCGTCGCCGGTATGAAAGAGCATTACCGCGGATTTGTCAACGACGGCTGTCCAATCTTCTACGTTGGTGACGAGGTAACCGGCGAGGTCGTTGCGATCGCGAAGTGGAGGATGGTGGGCAACGAAATCGAAGTCGAGGGAACGAAGCGAGTCGCCGAGCTAAGTCAGGCAGAGGTGGATAAGGAGCTAGAAGTACAGCCAAAATGGGAAGAGAGTGATCAGCGGATGTGGGACAAGTTCTATGCCTGTCTTAACGGGACAACGCGGGAGATTATGGGGTGCAGGCCGTATTGGATTTTGGACATGATGGCTGTATGTTAATCTCATATCGGTGTCCGCTCTTAATAATACCTGGGATATCTGTTGGTATGTCCATGCTAATTTTCCGGGATTTGTTTGACAGACTGACCCCAAACACGAGCGGCGCGGTGCTGCAACAATGTTGGTGCAATGGGGATGCGACCGGTCAGATGAGCTGGGCATCGAGGCATACATAGAAGCTTCGCAGACTGGTACGCCAATGTATGAGAGATTGGGCTTCAAGACCGTCAAGAGAGTGGTGTTCGATCCGGTGAAGGAGGTCGGGAGGGATGTGGGGTATGCATATGACTTCAACGTAATGATTAGGCAGCCTAAACCTCAAGGCTCGTGAGAATGAACTGGGAACGAGAATGCTATTCTATGTCAAGTCGTTAGATTATGCGTTACCTCCAAGAGGCTTCGCTGGCCTATTTTAGCCTCGGTGATGTCCCTCATAGTGACTTTTACAATGGTAAGCAAAGCTATCTGGAACAAGCTGGTGAGGCTTCCAGTCGGTGTCTGTTCCTTGACGTCCATGGCTGCTTCCAACAGGTCGCAGAGACCAGTCGGTTTGGAACCTCAACGGCGAAGGGCAGCCGCATAGATAGCCGCCGAGACCTATCCATACTTAACAGACCGCATCATCCCCCGGGCTGGCGTTGTTGTCAGCACCAAATACAAGCTTGAGGTGCACTTGCGCAATATCAATCTGGTGGTGCTGTGGGGTGGACGGACGTGGGACGGCGAGTTTGGTAATGTTGACCCTTTGTAATTGTTTGTTTCTGTCGCTGTACCACCCAGTTGCTCGTTCGAGTGGAGTTTGGGTTGGTTTATAGAGATGCCTTAATGTTACCGCTTGTTGCCTGTCGTTCGATAAACTTGTCTCATGGTTAAGTTGAAGTTCTCCACCGAACCAAAGTTCACTCTAGTCAAGATTACACCCAAACCGGAAGTTTGCGACTATTACATGGCCTTCATTATACTTGCCCAAGGGAGAGCCTGAATGTGATTTTAGTTCCTGTGACACACATGAGTAAGTAAGGCTGCCTGATGTTTAGGCTACATACCTCTACCCCTCCCGACATCCTTCATTGGATCGAACGAATCCCAATCTCCTTCCTAGAGTACGATTGGCTATTCAAATACCTTTGGATACCAGGATCTCTCTCGGGTGTCCTAGGCTGCGATGTATGAAGTCTTCAGGTTACTGTGTCATTGTAGACGGCACGGAAGCCATCAAACCGATGACGTCCGCACTCGCATTTGTGTCCGCAAATGCCCAGGTCGAGGAGTCGAGACAATCTGCGGTGTTGAGAGCATGGTTCTCTGTCGACCACAACCCGTAGTATTCGCTCAGATTTACTTGTCCATTATCCGAATAGAATTGAGCGTTGTTGAATCCTAAGTCCTGCTGGAATGGCACAGTCGGCCAAGTCGAATCGTATCCCGAGTCCGGAGAATCAGAGGGATTCTTCTGTTGCAGATCGCTGGAGTGCATGTTTGGACCAGAGGTAGTCCTTCGTCGGGTGTTGACGATGTTCTTGTCGGTGATAGCATATGACGTGGACGCTGCGGGGACAATGAAGCCGCTACTGAACACCTCAAAGTCAGGAAACGTCTCGTTCTCGACTGTGCCTTCAAGTGAAGAGCATGCGTGTGCCGGTGGAGGGTTTTGCGCCATCGTCTGCTGCGGTGACGTTGTCGAAATAGGTTCCTCTGACGAACCACTGACCCCCTGAAACATCGTGAAGAGTTGTGTCTGGCACTCTTTCACGATATCCACGAGGCGTTCCTTCATCTTTTCTTCGAGGGGTTGCGCTTCCTGCTCGACGACTACTTCGAGTGTGCGCCGTACGAGGCGTGGGAGCTCGAGACGGGAGAACTCTTGGAAACGAGCGATGTTCGAAGGCTCAAGGCTTGAGCCAGTGGCTTGATATTCTATATCTGCAATGTCGTTAGCGAGGTTGAACATGCCGAGGATATGATGGAAGCTATCCAAAAAACCACACTTGGGCAAATGACCCTCAATAAAAATAGGCATAGGGTAATAGAGGAGTAGCAACTCACATGGCGATGGCATAATCTGGTCGTTGTCGTCGGGGAATAAAATTCGGTACACTCCCTTCCACTTGTCTTCCTCACTCTGATAGACTAGACTCCGCTTTTTGCTCTTGAGCCTTCTCTCTTGATCTTTATCAAAACCTTCAGGGGGCATTTGTTCTTGTACTTCGCATCCTCTGGGATCTCGTTGATGTTCTCGGAGCGACGGTTCATTAGGAAAAGTTGAACAACAACGGTGGCATTGGATGGGTAACAGGTGGCGTCGGTATAGGTGTTCCCTGTTATGTAGTCAGTTTATGCTCGTATAGAGAGGTCTGTTGAATCAAAAGCCATCGTATAGTCTCCAGCGTGTCCTATCTAATGTGTGGATGAAAATGAAATGTGTCGATTTGGTGCTTCATCTTACAATTCCAGGGAAGATGTTTGAACTTACTTCAACCTAGCAACGGTAATAAACCCGGGATCTCTACATGATGTAAATGTTAGATGCCTCCCAGGGTTTCGCTTATAGTACGGGCAAGCAAATCGCCTTTCAGGGAGTAAGGACTCTTTAGTTTGTGGCGTCATATCGGGTCTACGCCGTTTGTGCGGATCGTCTCCGTTGTTCTTTTCGCCATTTGGAGGTGGAGAACCTCCACCACTCAAGCTGCGCTTACGTGACATGGATGAAGAATCGTTCGACGAGCCTCCGTAAGATGATTGTGTGGCACTGTATGTGCCTCCAGAGGCATTTGAACCAGCATGCGTACGAATCTGAGCTGATAGCTGAAGATTGTTGTACGACGCGAGATCGACGAGGCGGTGGAATTCTTGCATGATGTTGTCCACAAGTTGACGTTTTAGTGGTGAGAGAACCCTCGTAGCGTCTGGTTCGCTTTGTGGTGACGGGGCATCCTCAGTCCAGTCAGTCTCCTCCTCAGAAGATGACTTGATCCCAGCCGACGAGGTCAGCGAGAGACATCGTGACGAGGCTGTCAGCTCTTCGACGTCCGCGTCAGTTGGCGCAATTCCATCATCAGGCTGCCTGGCACTTCTAGGCCAAAGAACTTGGCGTCGTTCTTTCTCACCATTCATTGCCGAACGTTGTCGGTGGTGAGGCCTTTGTCGGTTCTTTTCTTCGGAATGGTTTTGGTGAGTCTCTTTCACCTGAAAAAGATGCCTCTCTTGCACGTGCCCCTTGCCCCGGTCTCCGCTCCGCCCGATGCGTTTTTCGTCGTTATCCTTCACCTTTGCCAAGGTCTTCTCCTCACTTGGCTTCCCCTCCACTCTTGCGCCACTTGCACTATTCCACGAATCCTCTGGCATCCCCTGACCCGAATAATCGCCCAATGAATCCAAGAAAACCTGGATTGTGCTGCAACCCGTAGCACTGGAGGAGTTCGCAACATGAAGTCCAGTCCCTGGTTGAGACTCGTTCTCGTTTGCGGCAGATCTTAGGCCAGTAAATGGCTGCGAGTATTCATCTCCTTGAGCCTCCCCCAGCAGGTCAAGTCTTTCGCGTTCGCTGCAATCCTGGGTGACTCCACTTAGCACACACCCTGATAGATGCTCGTAAAGTCCTTGGGCGTCAAAAGGCTCTGAACACTCGCTGCAAACCACAATGGACTGATCTTTATCTGGTATGGGATCCTCGCTGATCAAGCCCATGCGGTCTAGGTCATGTCGTCGCGACGGAGCTGCCTGTTGCACGCCATGAACGCTTACTAGGTGCTGTAAGAAGACATCTAGATGTTGATACAAATCCGGGGTCCTGGTTATTGGGCAGAATCCGCATTTGAGCGTGCCCGTGAAGTGATTACTGGTATGTCGTAGCCTATCGTAAGTAGAGGAAAAGCTCTTGGTGTGGTACTCGCAGGTTGTGATCGGGCACTGCTCGGGGCGTACGACGTGATGCATCAACATATGAGTCTTCAGGTCCTTGAACGGCCGATGGCATGTGGAGACTGGACACTTCTCCACAAACTTATGTTCGGTTTCATCGTCCAAGAGACCTTCGGCTCCTTGCCAACGCAAAGATTTTGTCGATCTTGTTGATGGATTGCGACTGCTAGCATTGCTACCACTTGTCAGGCTTGGGCATTCCTGACTGATGGCATCGTGAGTTGATTGTTGTTGCTGATTCTGGAGGAAGCCCCAATCTGGAGTCCCTGGAGATGGCTTCGGATGCGTTCGTTGGTCCATTTCTTCAAAAGACAACAAGTCGACAAGATGATCGCTCTTTTTAGTTCGCTGGCGATCGCCATTCCACCAGTTCTTCACGGCATCATCACTGGGTTCGTCGAGTTTTTGCGCGATTTCCGCCCATCGTTTCCCTATCCCCTCAACAGTACGCTCAATTTGTTGTCCTTCTCTTGCAGTGACAGGATCTTGTTTCGACCCCAATTTCCCCTGCCTGTATCTTTCTCTACATTGCTTCGGTGACTTGGTACCTAACTCCTGTGAGATGCGAACCCAGTTCTGCGGCCCGTTACGATGGACAAGCGAGATGAGCCAGTTGTCCTCGGCCTCCGACCATTGGCCATGATCGAAATGCCGCTAAACGATATGTAAGTCTACATTTCTCGGCGGCCTGGCTATCATACTTGGCTCGTCCTTTTCGGTGCATGATACTCCTCAATGTTTGACCGAAGCTGCGTCATGGACGATGCAGCTTTATCTTGAGAATTGATCAGTAACTTCGCAACTGTGTGCAGTCCACGAACAAACTCACTGCTAATCTCCTTAAGTACGTCAGACGGTTGCACACTCGACGTGGATTTCAGTGCCTCGCCGTTCACAGAACAAAAGGCAGTAACGTCTGTCTCGTCAAGTCGTATTGTTCCATCCTCAAGCCATGAATAGTCGTCTGTGACTGTCGTTGATTTAATCTCGGCCATGGTGAGAAACGAGCTTGCACCCACAGTGATGCAGTTGCTGCCTAGTGCTTTCAGAGAACTCGAGATTGAATGCCCTAGACACAAAATATGTAATTGAGAATGTTGTGAGCAAAGTGGAAGGAGATTTGAGACAATCTAAATGGAGACAAAAAGAAGCCAAAACGTCAGCCCATATTGCACAGAGAGCGTTGTCCGCAGTTGCGCACAACGGCATGCGCATGGGTCCTGCCAATAACCTCCATCGGGGGCAACGAGATGCCCGTATTCGGTAATTCGTCCAACCAAAACGCTTTGTCGATCCTTCGGCGCCGCGAATCTTTCATGGCAATTCGCTAAGACTGCACTATGTAAGCATCGATATCGTACAGTGCCTCCTGTGATATCCAATGCGGGTGGAGTGAGATGTTTGACCTTTTGCCGTGAAGTATCGACGACTGCAAAGCCTCAGAAGCAAATTGGGAGGGAGAATATTGCTAGGTGAGATATTGGTTGACGTCAGGAGATGACACCCTGAGTGTCACGGAATGTTGCCCAGACGCATCGTCAGACCAAGAATAGATCAACGGTGGGCTGCAATGGGACTCCTGTTGCGAGTCACCGCTAAAGTCGTAGAATTCTAGGAGGCGATGATACGAGATGTGATGAGGCGTGCATGTGCGACGTCAACAGAGCGACTGGTACGGACAGCTGTGGCTGAGGGCTGCAACGCAGCCACCATAGCCACTATTGCTACACCTCATCCACTAGCATGAACCATCCTGATAATCGCGACAATACTCGTTGCTATTACGAAAACCTTGAACATTGCACAGGGTTTACTCAGCTGGACGAAGACGCGTAATTCCAGGTAGTTTTGGTAGTTACTACCTACCTAGTCTGCATTTGTAACGATACTCTGCCAGTCAACCCTTCCTTTACAGCTGACAATCCGCGGGAATCGGTGCGACGTCGAGCGGGATTTTGTCGAGCCATTCGTGCAGACCAACGAGCTGGGGCTGTTCCTCAAGTGGCGGCTTCTCATCATGGCCATCACGACCATTCACCATTGCGTCCTCGACATCCCCAGAGAACCGTCTCCTAGCCCACTCCGGCAAGAGTACGCCTCCGTCAGATCCTTCTGACACCGTTTTCACAAGGCAATGGTTCAGACTAACATCAGCAACATGAGCTGTGCCATCCCTTGCACCATCCACGTCGAGAGGTCTGGGGTTGCTCGCCTTCTTGGTATCTAGCAGACACAGGATTAGCGCCTCATCGAAGCAGAATCTGCTTTCATCGAAGAGAAATGCCTTCTTCCTGGTCATCAGCAAAGTCCTCAACATCACCAAACCCCCCCTCGTCATCTCCCTCATCGCTGCCCATGTCGAATCGCATGATCTTTTCGTTCTTCGCTTCGGCTGTAGTACATTAGCAAATATATAAACCAAGGTGAGCTAATCCAACTTACTGCCCCATTCCACCACCTGGCCATCCTGTACCTCGCATTTCGTCAAGATCGTCCGGTCGTCCTCCTTAGGGGATCCTCCCTCGATCTTGCACCGCCGGCCAAGAATGCAGTCGGTGAGCTGGGCATACGACCCAACCTCAACACCCTCCATCAGCAGACAACGCAGCAAGCGCACGCCCTCGCCGATCTTGCAGTTTGCGCCAACGACGGATTCTTTGATATTACACTTTTCTTCAACGATTACGTTCTCGGCCAGCAACGAATTCTCCGCCTCGACGCGACACCGCTTTGGTATGGACTCCTTGTGTGCAATCTTCGCGTGATGCGCGAACGGAGACGCAGCATCCTTGCCGGTTTCTTCGACCGACGGAAGCTTGGCCAGGCGCAGTGATACAGAGAGAAGCAGGTGCGCGGTGTCGACTCGCCGTATGAGGGGAGCGTCGGGATCAGAGGGCTGGACGTAAGCGAGCATGGGCGGAACGACAAGCTTTGGTTTGGAGGTGAGCGATTGCACCGCTTGTGGGATATTCGAGTTCTGAACCCTTGAAGCGAGCGCTGTTGAAGTGACCGAAGTGTCTGGTCGGCTGCGAGAGGTGCTGCTGTACTGAGCAATGTCAATCTCTTCCTCGAGCAGCTGAGAGCCTTCCAAATCGCCATTGGAATTTTGGGTGGGGTGATATATCTCCCGTAACCCCAGCTTGTCGCCTAGCCCGTCTTGCCAACCGGCCTTCGCCCACCAGCCCAGGACGTCCTCGCTGATGCTCTCAAATTTGTGGTTCTGTTTGATCATCTCAAGGACCCAGTAAGGAAAGACGTATATGTGCGCGTCGCGGTATGTAGTAAGCATTCGCACGCGCGCGTGTTGCTGTATCAGCGAGTGCCGAATGGGGAGACACTTGTTCTCTTCGGTAATGTCGTTCAGCGTGTCTGTCGGTGCTGTGTACACGAGGTTCGAAATGTTGCAGCGTAACGAGTCGGCGGGCGGAGGCACGACGGGTGGGGGAAGCTTCGTAGTGGCGATGAAATCGGTCTCCTCGCCCTTGATACTACCCTCTCCTTTGGTCTGATACCACACGCCCAAGCCACCCCTTCGGCCTTGCTTCTCGCCGCCGATACCCATGGAGACGTTGCCGAGTTCGTTTCGTCCCCCAGTAGCCGCCCCGAAACCGGCTTGCTCAATCATCCACGCGTCCATGAGGGACGTGCCATCCAGCTCGCAGACAATGTCGCAGGGAAGAACGATGAAGTCCTCCCTTATCACGTCCTGCACTTCTGGTAGCCTGAAGAGCTCGCCAGTGCCGGAGGCATGCGTGAGGTCTTTGGGCGCGACAATGTCGGGCTTTGGGGCGGGGAGCGATGTGAGGTGGGGATTCTGGGACATGGCAGCTTCGATAGAACTAAGCGATTCTGGGGGCGTTATGATGGTGATGTCTACGAAATTGTTCAGTCTTTGTACAGTGTTGGTGGAGACATATGTCGGACCTGTGACTCCCATCCGGTAGCACCATTCCAGCGGATACCAGACCATGGGCCGGTTCGCTATGGGCAGGAGCGCCTTGGGGATGTCTTGCGGCGTCGACGTGAAGGTCGTGAAGGAGGCCCCCGGACCGCACAATATGAGGGCTTGGAAGCCCGGGGAGGGGAGGGTAGCGTGCGGCATGATGATGCTGTCGGCGCAGGCTGTGTGCGTCTAGATGGGACGGACCCGCGGGTGTAAGAGATAGAATGCTTGTATATGCTTCAAACGGGAGTGATGTGGTTGTGTGTGTGTGCAAGTGAGCGACAGGAAGCGTGAAGATGCCCCGCCAAAACTTTTGATGAGCCGTTGGCACTGGTCGGCTCAGCAGTCCCAGGTCGAACCCAGCTCCCCCGTCATAGCTCCTGCCAGCCCAGCCACCTCCGCCGAGGAACAACAACAACCAGTTGACCAAACGCCAGCCTCAGCTCCACACCCCCGTAGACTGATTGCAACCCCCGGGCTCGCGCGCACCCAGCATTGAAGAACATGCATTGAGGACACCCGCATCATGTCCTTTTCATACGACCGCTACGACCGCCGCCAGTCAAGCAACCGCCGCACGACCTTTGGCTACTGGGTGCCCCTTGTCCTGACCGTCACCGTCGCGACCGCTGGATTCGCCGCCTGGGTGTGGAGCGAGCGACGCGACGACGACGATTCCTCGGATGACGCCGACCTGAGCTATGGCGAGGACAGGGACATCAAGATGCCCGAGGGGCCGCGCGACACGGCCAGCATGTCCCAGGGCGTCGTGCACGACGAGGAAGGGCTCATGTCGCGCGTCCACAGTGTGCTGCGTCGGACGCCGAGCCCGCAGCAGCTCTACGACTCGGTGAGCAAGAGGGCCGTCGCAGGTGTTGCCGCCGCGGGCGCTGCTGCCGGTGCTGCGCTCGCCTCGATACGCGAAGAAGACCGGGACGACTATGGCGACCACAGCAGATGGTCCGAGGAGGCTACGCTGCGGCGCAACGTCGAAGCGCAGTCGTCGCAAAGTGCAGCAGCCGTAGCCACGCAGACGCGCTCCTTTGCCGAGTCGATTCGGAGCGGACCGCAGCGCGGCGACAAGAAGAGGAAAACGGTAGCCATCATTGTATCGGCCGAGTCACTCATGGACAGTCACCACGACGACGACGGCTCGTATCGCTCAGAGAACGCAGTACGTAGGTAGCATCTTTGTTGGGCGCAACTGACCCGCGCAGACGCTCCTCTCCCACCTCCCAGATACCGACTTCAACAAGACGCAGCTCTTTGTCTTGATATACTCCCCTTCGCTGCGGTCTCGCCCCAACTCGCGCGTGGACGCTCCTTCGCTCGGGTCCTCGTACTCAGCCATATCGACTCCGGCCCAGACACCCGGTGACGAGCTGAAGTCAATCGAGCCACAACCCGAAGACACCATCTACACCCCAGCCCTGTCGGCGCGCAGCTCGGATAACGTCCTGTGGAACACTCTGCATGCGCAAGCTCTGAGGCTGGTGGAGAACCCTGCCATGGTTATGCCCTTCACGACACCTACAGGCCACACCCACATGCTGAAGCATCTTGCACCGGATCTAGTGTACATGGTGGATGCTCTTAGCGGCACGAACGGCGCGAATGTAGAAGACATCAAGCGATGGGTTGGTCAGACCGTCGTTGTTGTAGGCAGCGATGGCACGGGCCTGGGTGGCTTGGTGGATACGGACGACGAGGGCCCGGCTTCACAATCGAAAACAGAACACAGCCACATCCATGCCGAACAATGGTGGGAGCACGCAGATATGGTAGGGTTGGGCAAAGGTGTTGAAATCGTTGATGCTTCGAGACTTACAGATGACTTTGAGAGGAGAGTTCAAGGGCGAGAGTAACCATCAAGCAGGCCGCTATTGTCTATGTAGGTATTGAGTGACGATGGTAACGACCAAGGTTGGTTTTCTTTTACAAATACCATGCATGCTTTTATTTCCACAATTTTACCTGTCACCATCTTCAGTCTTTGAATACTAGTTCATGCAAAAGAGTGCTCTGTCACAGTGGACGAAGAGGCCTCTGTGGTGTCTGCGATTACACTCCATCACGCTGTCAATACACGATGGGCACTGGCAAGCGGAGTCTCGTCTACTGACCTCGCGAACGATATTGAGGGTAGCATCATAGATGTCCCGCTTCGGTTCATCGAGTCGTGCCTTCCAGCCTGCGGCAACCTCCACTTGCCCTCACCGCGCCCGTGCCTTCCCCGACAGGCAACACCGCAACATTCCGAGTACCAACTGCCCTTTCTCCCTCACATTTCACCTGCATCACCTATTCTCAGGCCATGGTCCAGGCAAACCTCATCTCTTCTCCCACCAACCTTACCCCAACACGCAATCGCCGCGTCCTCCAATGGGTACTCCGCAGCCGTTCAAAATGTACCCGGAAACTCCGCCAGCTGTGTCCATGGACTTCTCTCGTCCGCGGCTGAAACAGCTAGCAACATGGATTAGAGACGATCTAGATCCAGCCATCGCCCAGGACGGACCCGATAGAATCAGAGCAGACGACGTTTTGACTTTGCACGAGATTTTCCAAGCTCTACGCAAGTCTACAAACATCACTGTGCTGGACCTTAGAGCTACAGGCATCCATAAAGCCGTCCTGGAAGTGGCGGGTATTGCTACTCGCTGGCCTGGGCGGCTGGCCGACGATTGCGACAAGATTATCAGCGTCTGGGCGTCCAAGTTTGGTCGCCTGGAAGACCTCCGTCCGTTCATGTATGGGAGAGGTGGACGATTGGAGGGAATCGCTGCTGCTGGCGACTTTACTAGAGCTGTGAGTGCACCAGATGCTGCTTTCAAAAGTGTAAAAAAAACCGAATGAAAGGAACACACGGAGGACGATGCCGAGGTGAATGAAGTCCCTTGGAGCTGACCGTTGCCGCTGCAGGCTCTGCTTGATCGGTGGCAACGCAATTGTCCGGACAGAATTGCATCGAAACGGGCAAGGAGGCACGGCCATATCGGCTTCGTACCCGGAGCGTAAGTCGATCGATTCAAGCTTAGAACGAGGCTAACTGGTAACAGGTGGTGGATGACACCTCTCTTCGCGGTCCACGCTGGCATTATTGACCTGGAAACGGCCGAAGGCGGCATCTGCTGCGACAGTCATGGAGCATACGCAGTAGTGCTCAAGGATACGGGGGAGACTGGTATGTTTCAGCCAAATCTCCAATGGCTTTTTCCTACTCTGCCCACCCTCTTAAGTGCATGTTCACTAACATGGTACCTTTAGAATCATCATCAGAGGACACATTCACCTATCGACCGCAACTGGCCGATAAGGGCAAATTCCGCCTGACTGCAGGCAACGCAAGAAGTCGACATCCACTTCGGGTCCTTCGTTCTCATAGCCTCAACAGCGTCTGGGGACCAAAGGCGGGTACGTAATATTGGGCACTGCCAATAAGTTTTGGTTGCCTTTGGGCCCCCTATTATGACCTTCCTGCTAACTTTGTACTGTGGCGTTAGGCATTCGTTATGAAGGCTTGTGAGTACATCATGTCATGAGTCTAGTCGCTCGCTCTAACCATGCGAAGGCACCGTACAGTCGGATGGGTCATTCGATCGGCCCAAGCGGACGGCCACGGGTACAAAGCGGGAGATATCATTTACGAGGTCAAATTCGAACGTATCGATGCAACACCGTTCGCAGAGGTCCTCAAACACCCCACCGCTTCCGAGCTCGACGATTACACGGAATACAAGCGCCTTCGGCGCGATCACCGCGACACTTCTCGAACTCGACAAGCTGTATCTCCAGAAGCCAACGAATCATTCGCGCTCAGAAAGGACCCCTCAGTCATTGCTCCTGCGAACACAATAGCTTCTCAACTGCGGACCCCAGTACCTATCATCTCGCCAAGCCCTTCACGTAGTGCTACGTTCAAAGTACCAATAGCCTCCGGAGCTTCTTCGCTTGCAAAGCAGAAAGCACCTTCTCCAGCACCGTCTGGGACTTCTCTCGCACTGTCCAAGGGCTCGCCTATACCCAGACCCTCACCACCTTCAGGTATGCGTGAGGAACAGTCTTCACCTATGTGGCATGGGAAGCCTACTGACTGCACACTTGCATTCAGGTGTCTCGCCGGCTGTCTCCGAGTATGCTCATTCTTCTCCTGAAATGCCTCGACTACCTACCATGTTCCGCACTAGGAGAGATTCACCACCGCCCCAATTCATTCCAAGAAAACCAAGCCCTGTTGGAAGCAAGGGAAGTCACCGTAGCGATATCAAAGAGGTAGCACCTTGGATTGATTACGAGCCGGATGTGGCGTCGGCTTCCCCTAGTAACATACCTCGGCCTGGCTGGCCAACAGACGCATCTGAAATACTGAGGTAGGTGATGATCTTCGCTACTCCAAATGCCTACGCATTTTCATGGTCTCATAATCAGAGAGTATGTTTACGCGCAGCTGACAATTGGTAGTGCTCAAGACCCTTTTCCTGGTTTGGCCGAGCAAGGGAGGACCGGCAGTCATGGCGCTCATTCAGCAGCCACAAGCCATCACAGTCTCTTCAAGACAGGCAAGGATGCAAAGGCTCTGAAGATCAAAGCTCCCAAGTCAAATCTCGCAGATTTAACAAAGAGAGGCTCCCGCAAAACTATGAAGGTGCCATTTCCCCGTAGCCGCAATCCGTTAGCCAGGGCGCTCGACGGCTCGCACGACGGCACAGAGGACGAGGAGCAGGACTACTTCACCTTTAAAGACTGCGTTCCAGCTTCTTACAGCTCCAAACCTAGTCCACCAATGGTGGGGCGCGTCCATAATCGAGCGTCCTCTTCTGACCTGACACCACCTTTTCATGCACGCAATTCTCCTACAAGCCCTCTTATTTACAGACGCAGAGGCGCAATCTGCCTCCCTCCCGGGTCTGCCCATGTCCTGGCCATGAATCTCGCCCATGAGGCGCAGCGTCCCGAAAAGACTTCTACCCGACCAAAACGAGAAAGTCCACATCATGAGGTTCCACGATTACCACTCAGGCCGCCCCTACCGCCGGTCTCACTAAAGAGCTTCATATCTCCTGCAAATCCCGCTGCCGCCGGCAATTCGTCCCCCAGAGTGTCTCCTCTGAGGGGTATCATCTCTGCTGCTAGACCTGCAGCACCGATCACTTCACCTGGCGCTCCTGTCTTGAGAAGCTTCATCTCTTCCGTTACGCCTGCCACTCCCGGTATTAGCTCTCCAGCAGTAACATCTTTTCTTTCTTCTCGCCCCAGGTCCAGTGTTGGCGCATCCAACAGCCCTTCCCTTGACACCGGTATCAAAAGCAACCTTCGAAGTTTCGCCAAGAGAACGGGTATCAACATCTCCGAGGACCAGATTGTGTTCAAGGATCCGTTCAAAAAACTTCAGTTAGACGAATCCCGATTGAGGAGCAGCGCAGGGGTGGAGCCATTGGCACCGGAAGAGAAGCTATAGGAGTGGTCAGCATCAAGGGGTGAACTTTCGGATGTGGGAGCAGTGCACCCGGGAGTGCCAACTGCACTGGGTAGTATCGAAATCTGGCATCTGGCTATCCCCAACAACACCTAGCTTACAGCAGAATATTGGTCACAGTATCAACTTGCAGTCCCACCCAACGGATGTAGAGAGTCAGGGACTGGTAATCAGGTGCTCAGTCATCCCGTTCGTCGCCGTTGTGACGTCAGGCCCCTGTCTGGTGCCTGGCTAGCATCAGCATCATTTGCAACATTTCGCCGACTTGTCTTGCTCACGGCGAGGTATGGAATCAGCAATTCGTGCGTTCGCCTAAGGTGGTATTGAACGCGTCCGGTTGCACTTCTCTCCCACCCACCAGGCATCAGCCGGGATTCGTGCGGGCTTGTACATAATACTCTTCCCTGCAGAGTAATCAAAGCATGCTTCTGTGCATGGTTCTAGAAAGCGCGCGCACGCCTTGGGAAGCTGCACACGCATCCAAAGCCAGGGTACGACCCCAGGCGTCCTAGCCAGGATGGAAAATGCGGTGAGCAAGAACTTACCCTTCTTTGGCATCCACAGACTAGCAAAAGCTTGATTAGCACTTGCAGATGCAGCCCTATAGGGTCGCGAGAGGTGGCCGCGAACGAGAGTGTAAGATTTGGGACGTCACTGCCTACTTGGGACCCTGGCTGCTGATTCAGGCCTCGGGCTGGGGCACGTGCGCTGTTGACAGCATCCACCGTTCAAGCTTTTGCTTGCGGCCTCTCCCGTCTCCACGAATGTCCGCACACCATCATGGACGGGTGGAGCGCTAACTCCACCGACCGATCCCCACGCTCTGGTGACCCCGGCAGTGTCTTTTGCAAGGCTTATATCCAGCACAAGACCATGGCATCACGGCCCTTATCAGTCAGGCTAGCTCCACACCTCCTCCGACGCTCTCATGGAGGTTCTACCGATGCTGTACCAGCAATCTACCATGTATTGGCAAGACTCTTCCCAAGCGCAGTACCAGTACAACACATTCTATCCCACGTTCCAGGCACCAACACACCAACATGCCTCGCCTCCGCAGCAGAGCGCGGCGAGCCCCGCCCTTGCGACCATTGACACTACCATTCGCAACGGCAGCAAGAAAAGGAGAGCGTGCAACGAATGCAAACAGCAAAAGCTAAGATGCGACCTATCCGCACTCATCAACCCATCAGCACACTGCTGTTCTAGATGCAAGAGACTCGGTCTAGAGTGCCGCATCGACCGCAGTTTCCGGAGAGAACGCAAGCGGAAGAGATCTGATGAGCTGGAGAAGGAGGTCGACATCTTGAAAGAGGAGCTCTCCAAACGAGCACAATCCGCTCAAGCTTCGAACGGGGAGCAACCCAGCGAACCTGGACACTTCGATCTAGTAGGTCCTTCTGAGAGTGATGGGGTGGATACGAGATCTCTTCACCACCTTGATATCCATGACGATATGCTTCTCACGCCACACCCTATCATGACGTCTCCCATCTCTGCGTCTGGATCTGAACGTTTGGACCCAGCGGGTACTCTTAATCTAGATGGAACGCCATTTACGAGCTTGACTGCGAATCCAGGCTTGCCAGCGCCCCAGGGGTCGAGAACATTGGAAAGAGTTCAACTAAACTCGATGGAAATCAACTATCTTTTCGCAGCATACTTCACTCACTACCATCCGTTTCTGCCGATTTTAGACGTCAGTCTCAGCCCTGCTCTCTGCTTTGAAAACTCATCTCTACTCTTCTGGGCCGTCATCTCAGTGGCATCCCGCAGACGCGGAGACGGTGCGGCGCTGTACTTGCGGCTTTCCGGTCCAGTGACAGCTCTTGCATGGAAGTCTTTACAATCACTACCACATCGCATACACGACATCCAAGCCTTGGCATTGCTGTGTACCTGGCCGTTCCCAATTGATGACAGTAGAGTCGACGTGAGTTATCTCTGGGCAGGCGCCATGATGCAGATGGGCGTCCAATTGGGTCTTCACAGACCACTCACACCTCAAGATTTCAGCAAAGATCGAATCCAACTCACCAAAGCGGATGTCTCCGAAATGATTCGAACCTGGGCTGCTTGCAACATTGTTGCTCAGAGGTGAGCGAAGGAAGCACTCAGGATTTCATGGACCGCTGTAGGGCTGACTCCTGACTTAGAGTGAGCATCGGAAATGGTCTGCCTGCACCTGTCCAGTACGACTGGGCGCTGATATCGAGGTCTACCAACGGACATGCAACCATGAGGTTGGATCCTACCCTGGAGATACAGCTCAGAACCAACAT
This sequence comes from Lophiostoma macrostomum CBS 122681, assembly GCA_010405375.1. NCBI lineage: Eukaryota > Fungi > Ascomycota > Dothideomycetes > Pleosporales > Lophiostomataceae > Lophiostoma > Lophiostoma macrostomum. The sequence goes on along the minus strand of MU004391.1, from coordinate 96,283 downwards.
GTTCCGCGAGCACGTATCCCGGTCAATGTCGAGCGTAACTGATCCCGCAGGCCTGCTTCCCACACACGGGCGACTCCCGTTGTACAAGGATCTCGCAGACGAGCTTCATTCGATCGAGGCGTTTACCAATACCTCATCGAGCTTTTACCACTTCTCTATCCTTGCTGCCAGACTCCATCTCGAATCATATTATCTCTTCGACGAGCCTTCTTCAGAATCTTACGTGGAACGCATATTGATGCTCTACTTCACAGCTAGCTCTCTTGTCCAGCATACTCTAGACATGGAGCGCGACATGCAGGGCTTCATCCAATATTGTCCATATGCAACCGTTCAAGTCTTCATCGCCGCCGCCTTCATCATGCTGAAGATTCTCCGCAACGATTATTTTGCCTCATTCGTGGATGCAGGACCAGGGAGAGACGTATTTTGCGCGGCTTTGAACGCTATCAGGTCGCTCTCAATCGCGCCAAACGATCTTCCCAGCCGATTCGCAAACGTCCTCCAGTTCCTGTCCTTAGAGGTTCCTTCTCACGTCATCGCGGGCTATGGGAAGGATGGCCTCAGGCTTGCGATACGGAGCCGCGACAGCATGTCTGTGGTCTTTGACTCTCTTTGGCGCTGGCGAGAACAGTGCCGCACCCAACCAAATATCATTTCTAGGGAACACGCAGAAGAGGAAGGTATAGTCGATCCGTTTCTTGCCCGGCAAGGCCTGTACTGACAGATGTACAGAGGAGCATGCAGTGCTATCAAGCAACAGCTCGGACTTCGGATCGATGCATGATTTTGGATATGCATTGCCGACTCTAGCAACACTGCCTTCTTTTGGTCCCGCTGATGTTGATCTGGAGCACTCAGCCGACCTGGACTATTTTACTTCGTAGAAATGGCCTGATTCATACAATGTTGTTATGTCGAAGTCTCTTACGCGGACCGTGGCTGAGTTAATCAGGGCAATATATCCGTATCCTCCAATCACATAAAGCGCGCATCAGCAATGCCTACGGGAATAACCATGGGCAAGGGTTGGTGATGCACCTACCTGCTCAAGACTGTAGTCCCTCTCGGCTCGGCATGCCGCGGCAACACCTTGCGGCCCGGCAAACGCTCTATCGACTTCCATTTCGAGGCTTTGTCAGCATGTATGACACGCTGCACGCCCTGCAGGCCAAATCCGTAGCTCGAGCCTGATTCGGTAGTCAAACCTCCAAATCTGCAAAGGGCGTGCCGAACTTGATTGTGAGGTGTGCGTTGGCTGATCGACCTCGTACGATTTTTCTGGATTCGGCTTCGAGACCGCTTATCCAGGCCTGGAGTGCCTCAACACCATCGGACTCAAGTCGGCGGTTGCATTCTCTTCTCTATTTTCCATTTTTATTTTTTGGATTGTTATAGCGCTTTGGCTTGGATCATAATACCATCTGTTTAGTCATTTCACTGTTCTAGATTCAATTTCATCCTGCATCCCGGCCTGCTCGGAAGCTGGTAGATATGATTTCGAAGCTTGCTAAATCAGCTCGCATGAGCTTCTACTGTGGCCGAGTGTGTGCACTTACGATGTGCATAGCGAAAAGGCAAGGTGTAGTAGGTTTCCATACCTTATACTTCCTTCCCAATGTAGGTGAAAATTGGTGCTTCTAGCTTGTCCATCACGTAGGCATAGGCAGCTAGGTATATTATACTCCAGTAAGCAGACCCAGGCCGGGGGAAGTACAACAGCCAAGTTCTACAGTAGCCTTGACCTTCCCCCGTAAACTTGGTCACAAGACACATTTCCCTATGCCTACAATTGCAGCACTCAGAACCCTGCCTATAACATAACAGTACGAACTCTAACCTAGAAGTTCGAAATTTTGCCGCGCCGCTATGCACACACAGTAGATATGCACAGAATGCAAATCTCGATTCGATATGCCTAACAAAGCACAATGCACAAAGCTAGACACTCAGCCTTAAATCTCGGCATTTAGGTCGTGCACGATCTGGCGCGGTTAACGTCGCAATGTTGGAACACGAGGCTACCGGTATAGTGAGATTGTAGGGCTGCGATAAGGCTGATTGCCGGAGAAAAGAACGCGTAGGCTGGTTTGTCGGGTAGGGATGTTTATGCTGCATTGAAAGGAGGAAGATAGCAGGTGGAAAGTACTAGCATGTGTGTTGCTGTCGTGGAGGGCACAGAAAAGAGCGATAACGACAAATTCTCTCCAGCCCTACTCTCGACTCATGAATCGCCATCGATGAGAATATTGTATGTTCTCTATGATAATTGCCATCTGTCGCCTGCACCTTCCCTTCTCCTTGTAATCGAGCTTCTAGCGTCCTTCCACTTCTTCCACCCTGCCCCACCTCACGTCTCAACCTCAGCGACAACCGATCTTCTCTCACATCCACATCGCGATCTAGGCATAAACAACAGGCTTCCATCGCATTATCCCGCTGCAGTGCCGCCACAGCGGTACACATCAAAGCTCCGACCGTTGCCGTCGCAGATCGGTTCTTGGCGACGGTACGGGGTGCGCATGCACAGGTGCGGCGTGAACGTACCGGCATCGTGGGTAGGGTTCATCGCTGTCAACCTTGGAACCCACTGTACCCAGTGTGGGGAGGACTGTCATGGGTCATGCGGCACCGCTGTCCTGTTTAGGCGGATGACGGTGCGAAGGCGAGAAGATGACAGCTGAGTTCTGCATCGGGACAGCTACAGCAGACCACCTTATGCTAACGGCGACATCGAACACCTTGATCCAAAGAGGACGAGAAGTTGCGTTGCAAGCAGAGCAACAATAATCGGAGTAGACATGGCTAACAACATTTCATTCAGGGTATTGTCTTTTCACACGTCTCTCCTGTCCTATCCTTATACATCGTTCGAAACATACAGAAATTGCGATTGCTTGCCGCCGGAACCAATCTGAATGCGATGCGTAAAAACAGCAAAAGCCGAGTTTTAGAACATGACTGAAACCAAATGCTCAGAGCACCACCACAGCCGTCCTCCAGCTGGCAAAAAAGAAAACTCCAAGCCATTAGCACCATCCCAATCATGCCACGCTTTTGTGCCTGCCAAAAACGCCTCCAAAGAGCCGCGTCGGCTCGTCTAAAGGAGTGTTTTGAACGGAAAGAGAAGTATCGGCTGCTATACAGCCGAAATCTATGAGAGGAAGAGGACAAAGGAAAGGTACCTCAAAGATGATGGTAACCATGTATGAACAGAATTAGCCTAGATATCGTACGATCCTCCTAAAAGAGGACTTAACCAGCCTAAAAGCTGGGCTTGGGTATCATGGATGATAAGGTGAGTGGACGGATTGATGGTAGTGATAAGAGTGAGTTTTCCGCCAGAAAACCAATGACTCCAAAAATGTTCGTCCTGCCTCCCGTTCGAGTTGAGTACCCTACGTCTACGGCGATGGCGAGGGACTCTTCGCCAACTCCGCCTCAACATATCGCGGCCACGTGTTCGTGAACACTAGGTACTTGATGCTTTCAAATGCAGCATCGAAGATCTCCTCGGTGAACTGGCTCGGCACAATACTACGAGTGCTTGCCGTACTGGACGAACTAGCATTTGAATCGATACTGGCCGGCCGGTGGAGCACATCTTCCCACGGACACACCACGTTCTCACGTTCCCGTGTTGGCGAGGTTGGAGCCGTCCCAGGGGATTTCGGCATGTACGGATCGAATTCGACGTCGGCAAACGTCTGTTGCAGCTTGCGGAAGATCTTGTACTCGATGTTTATTGGCGTCTCAGCTGTGAACGGGTTGATCAGCGTGAAGAAGATGAGGGATGCTTCGGTGAACATCTGCCGGCGCTGAGACGTTGTGACGATCCGCAGCGCACCCCACTTCTTCTTGAAGTTGCGGACTTCGCGCAAGAAGATTGCATTCTCCGCTGTAAACTCGCGCGACGCAGCCCACGAGATCAGCGACTCGATGCTGTGCTCGATGCTGAACTCGAGCGCTTGCATTGAGGCTTTGGGTTTGAGCTCCTTGTTCAAGATAATTTGCGGGGATTTCTTGGCCTCGAAAATCGAAGAACTGTGCGAGGTCGTCGACGTGAGAGTCGCAGTGTCGCTAGCCTCGGACTCAGCGGACTCCCGCGGCCGGGACTTGAAGGCATCGCGAAGAGGTATGAGGATGAGGACTTGCTGACAGACGAGCAGTGATGGAATGAACCTGCGCGATTAAAGTCAGCCACAACTTCCTGGTAGTGTTTCGTTACTCGAATGGTGCGACGCCCAATTCCGACCCCACAAGTCTAGCCAATGGATTTTGCTCTTTGCATGCCGTTGGCGCTTGCTAAAAACACCTTCTCCAAGGCAAAAACCATGGTCGATGACTGTCGAATCCGCTGCAGCACGATAAAGACTTACCATCCAGCCGGTGGGAAATATTTATTGATAGCATCCATGCCAGACATCTTCGAGTAGGTGAACGCCATCCACAGCGGTGTCCCGGGTAATCTGCAACTCTACGATTAGCATCATCCATGTCCGTATAAGGTACCAACAGGATCTGAGACATACCCCGCAACGATTGCCAGCCTGGTCTGCCATGCCCAATAATGCACATCGTTCACTTTGCGAATCTTCCACAGAATCCATGGCCCGACCATGCATGACCAGAACAGCTGAATCAGGATCGACGGAACCCTAGTACTATTAATATCTGAACTGTGGGGATTCAACCTATACGATGGGCCCATACCATTCTGCACCTCGTCGGCATTGAATGGCTCCAACAATCGGTCCGAACATGCCGTACGAGGCGTGGAAGCGCCGTGATCCAAAGAAGAGGATGATGGTGGGTATGAACTGACTGAGTCAGTGACCAGAGTCCTTGAGTATCAACCGCCCGATCGACTTACCGAAATGATCAAACCCACTACAGTACCGACGTAGACTTTGGCTGCAGCATCCAGGTCCAGCCAAGCCTCCCAGAACCCGCGAGGAGTAAACGAGAGCTTCTTCTTACGAGCACCCTCCAGGAAGTTCTTCTGCAACCGGCGTTGACTTTCGTAGGCTTTGAGAACCCTAGCGTTGCAGGCTGGGAGTTGTCAGTATCGAAATGTAGGATCCAACCGCAGAACCTACCCTGAAAGAACGCCATTCCAGATGGGAGAAACACAGACATAACCCAGAACTCGGCGGAGCAAGGAAAAGCACCATTTTGAGGATATACCAGCAAGACGAGTACGAGGTAAACGTGGAGCATAGACACTGCGGCGAAGACGACCTTGATGTTTCGAATTTGAACACAAAATGCTGAACGATGTCGCCAGAGAAGATACAACTCGGCGGAGAGCGCAAGGGTATAGATTATAGCAATGACAACATAGCTGATGCCAACGCCGTCAAGGTTGGGGGCACCACCATCGAGTATACGCGGAACTAAAACGGGAGCCATCTCGACCATAGCGAACGAACGTTTTCAGGCAAAGAGATCAGAATTCGCAGCGAGGGTGAGGCGTCGACATGCAGGGCTCGAACAGTGATAAATGAAGGTTCGACGGGACGAATGCTGGATCCAAGAGCACGGAGAGAGCTCCGAAATAGCGGTCACATAAGCTGGAGCAGGTCAACGTCCTGGGAGATGCCTGGAAAAAATAGAGAGCCGGTGTGTGAGGTGGCACCAGGACGGTGGAGACTTGGACATGAAGTAGGGATAAGGGCTGCGAGCAAACACGGACCAGATTAGAAGCACCCACGTCTGGATGCGCGGCAGCAAGGGAGGGTAAATATCACAAGTCGGAGCGTGCCGAGACAAGGCGAGCCCGTGTCACTCAATCGGGTCGTGAGGTGCCTCGTGCAACTCGAGCGGATTGCGGCGAGGGAGCGGGCGCAAACGGGCCCCTGGCAGCGACGGGTGACACAATGCCAGCCATGGGAACACAGACTGCTACCTTGCCATGCCAATAGTCGACTCTGCTATGCGTCTGCAGCATTCGGGACATTGTGGTTGCGCTGGCCATCGGTGAAGCGCTGGTGGTGAATGGCAACAATTGCTGCTGGCGGTGCCTGTGAGCTGGGACGGCTGCTTGGTGAAGACGGCAGAGAAGGAGAAAATAGCTGCGAGTTTGGGCCAGCAGCTGGCGTTGCGGCGGCCGCTTATGGGTGCTCACGCGGGGAACGTTTCGGCAAGCCAGGGGTACATGCAGTAAGCATCCCATCTGGGAGCCAACATCCCACGAACAAAGACCTCAACAGTCGGCTCCCGTGCGATCCTATCTTGCCAGCCGCAGAAGCATCTTTTCAGGAAAATTGCCGTCAGCTGTCCGTAGAGCCCCTTTACAACGTTGTCGATTTTCTAGTCCAGGTATTTTGCTCCCTGGTTGAGTCTCCTCGTCGCGCTCTTCGCATCGCACTCACAAGCAAATGCATTCACCGGGTATTTTCGAAGATTCATGGACACCCCCGTTTTGGTTCCCTCGCTGCCGTCTTCCAGCACCCGGCAGTGATCACCCTCTCATGCAGGTGGCTGATCCCTCGCAATTAACGTTCAGGTGCTAAGAGACGTCACCATGTGTCTCTTTCCCCTGCCAAACGTCCTGTCACCTCTTGATCGGTTTCATCTCAAGGCTTCTAGAAGAATTTTGGAGTTTTGGAAGACGCTTGTCAACGTGTCCCTCGGCGCCATGTTTATGCGCAGTCTTTCCCTTGCTCTCTTGTGTTCTCTTTGCTGTCCCAGCCATTGGGCAGCTGCACGGCCTCCTCACTCCCAAGCAGGTTCCAAAATCCGGGTCAGGGGAGCAGATGCTGCGGGGTGATGAGACATGGAGTCTATTGTGGCTGTTACATGACGGCGGCCGCTGTCCCGCGATATCGGGCTGCGTCACATTGGATCTCATCTATCCATAACGTCGTTGCTGGAGCTGAAAAACGCGCATGCCCTGATGATAAGAGATAGTGCCGGCGCTGCCATTACTGGCCTACTAGTCCGAAAGCCGGGACGTACGACTGAGTGCAGGCTACCACCTGATATCCGCGTCATCTGTGGCAGACGCTGGGTATGAACCTGTTCGCTTCATGCCCTGGGCTATACGGATGCGCCCGAGCAATCGTATCAGATGAAGCTCGTGGCGCCAGCACATGGGAGAGCCATCTACTAAAAGGTCCGCATAACCCCAGACAACTGATACAAGACGAGGAGGCCAATTGAAGAGCTTCGTTCCGGACAAGTATAACCTAGACACTGTTGGCGCTTTGATTTATGGGCGTTTTGCAGGACCGGACCTGTACCACGCGACCGTGTTGTTGACTCTCTCCGACGGCGAGAAGCTTTGAATGCCCTTGGTGTGATAGAGTCGAGATTGAAGCGCTCAATCGTCTGTTGAGTCACATATTGCTTGAGCTGGACTGCGACGTTGCCTGCGGAAAGTGTGGAGCAAGTAGAATGACTACCTCTACGTTGTCAGCTCGCATTCACATGTCAGCGTCCCGTCGGTCAACGTCACAAGTCTGAGCTGGAATCTACCTCATGTCATGCCGCTATCACCCACGCCGTCTGTTCGTCTTCTTCGCGTATTCAGGCATCTCAAGATTGATGCTAGTCGTCGCTGTTCGGAGGTTGGGTGAATGGTGATGTGGCAAGCACCTCCCTTCAGGTTAGGAAAGAGCAAGTCGGCCTTGCGTTGAATGCGTAGTCCATTCGGCTCACCAGCCCGAAGACAGTTACCATGGCTCATCCACCTTGACTGTTCTTTTCGCACCTAGTGCATAGCTCCATAGCGTAGCAGCCTCTGACAGGTGATGATTGTGAACACCGACGCTTCTACTCGTGCAGAGTTGCCAGAACGCGATGAGAAAAAACGCCTACTGGGGTACGCCAAGATGAAAACTCTTTCCAATGAGGCACTTCAGATCGATCATGGAAAATGCCTTGAGAAAAGATAACAATCGCCCGTGTCTAAGCTCAGCATCTTTGCCCTCAGAATCTCACAATGTCTCGAGCATCCACATTTCAATGCCCGCCCGAGTTTGGCCGGATCGAACGCGAGCGGTCAAAAAAGGGAATCGAAGATTACTTTGTACGTATATCGTCGTCTTGAATGATGCATTCTGTCGTCGCTGACATACCAAGTTCGGCCCTCGTGACATCGAGCGTCACTCGAAGATTCCTCGAGCCCTTCGAATGCATGGTAGCGTTGCGCCAAAGCTGATTCTCCCGACGATATGTGTCGCGCTCTGGGCAGCTCTCATCAGCGCCATATCTCAAGAAATTCAACCGAGTAGGGCCTAACCCTCTATCGTATGCGTTTCCTGCTCATACTTGTCACAGTCTCGGTGCATCCTATCGTCATAACAGTGCTTGGTCTCATGGTCGGCCTTGCTCTCAACTTTCGCAGTGCTACCGCGTATGAGCGCTACATGGACGGACGAAGACTGTGGGCGTATCTTGGCGCAATATCCCAGAATCTCGCACGCGTCATCTGGGTGCATACTGAGGAACGTGCGGGTGCAGAAGGGAAGGAGGATCTCATTGCCAAGATAACCTGTCTCAATATGATCATTGCCTTCGCTATTGCGCTAAAGCACCGCCTTCGTTTCGAACCGTATACGCAATACAAGGACCTGCAGGAGTTGGTAAGTCATTTAGACACTTTCTCGAGATCAGCAGGCACGCCTACACGCCGCAAGAAGAAAATGCATCCCATGAAAAGACTAGGGCTACTGCTCCAAATACCCATGGCACGGTCGAACCCTCGGAAGGAGATCAAGCAAGCCACAAGACCCCTTGGAAACCTGCCCATGGAGATTCTGTCATACATGTCAGCCTATGTGAATGAGATTATCAAGAACAAGACGCTTGCGGTGGCTCCGATACAACAGCATGCGATGAACAACATGCAAGCCTTGAACGAGATATTGGCGCACACAGATCGCATACTCAACACTCCGCTGCCTGTAGCCTATAACATCGCCATATCCCAAATAACCTGGGTATACGTCATCACGCTGCCTTTTCAGCTTGTCCATCTTATGGGCTGGATAGCGGTGCCTGTCACTACGATTGCAGCCTACATCATCTTCGGCATGCACGCCATCGGAAACGAGATCGAGAATCCTTTCGGGCCAGAGGTGAATGATCTGCCAATGGAACTGTATTGCGCGCAAATCGCATCTGATGTGACCATCATCTCATCCAGACCAGCTGCTAAGCCCCATGAGTACTGGCGACATCCGGACAACAAGCCGCTGTATCCGATCAGTTCAGCAGGTTACGACTTTTGGGCCTCTAAATCAGAAAGCGATATTCGCAATGCTCTGCACACGAGAGCGGCTGTTAGCAAGAGCGCCATGTGCAAACGACAGTCCACCTGCAGAGCCAGCGGTTCGACGGCTTCCGGCATCAGCATACCCGGAAGCTGCGATGATGAAGACGGGAAGGATCCCGTTTCACCTACCTTTGTGCGCTCAAGTGTTGGCGTATAGGTTTCGAGGGCACTGGAACTTTGAGGTCGATCGTGTAGCGTCTCCATCAGAATTGCGTTTCCCACTTGTAGATATCTTATTCGTGCGCACGAGCGAGTATGTGGGAGGGATGACTCCATTGGCGATGACATCAATCCAATCCAATATCGGGCCTTCCCTGTTTAGGCGAATGCAGTACCTATCTGACCAATACCCCACTCTACCCTCCACGATAACCGAGAGCTCACCTGTAAATAACCTCCACGACCTCCTTGCCATCCTCGCCACGTCAAGTCATTTGTAGGATCCAAACTCCATTGAGTGTACCTTTCACCTAGACGAAGCGGTTGGCATATACCTAACAGAATCCTTCGCTGCAACCATTGAGAAGCGGGAACAGCTACACCCAGCTCACACAAGCCTTGTTTCCCGTACTTGAATGTGCCTCAAGATATATAGCGGCAGGCGTTGACAATTTTTGTTATACATACCGAGTCGCTGTCACCAAAGCCTGAATAATCCTTGGACAAACCGTAGATTCTAAAGATGGCCACCATGGAGTCCGTCTTCTCGGGGTACAACAAAAGAACCTCCATTCTAACAGAAAGTACTCACCCTTTCGCCAAAGGAGTAGCCTGGATCGCCGGAGACCTAGTACCCCTTCACTCAGCCCGCATACCGCTCCTTGACCAAGGCTTCCTACACAGCGACTTGACCTATGATGTACCGGCTGTCTGGAGCGGGCGCTTCTTCCGCCTCGACGACCACCTCAACCGTTTGGAACTCAGCTGCCAGAAGATCCGCCTCAAGCTTCCTCTTCCAAAAGAGGACATCAAACGCATACTCCTCGACATGGTATCCAGAAGCGGGATCAAGGATGCCTTTGTCGAACTGGTCGTCACGCGAGGCTTGAAGGGACTCCGAGATGCGAAGCCTGAAGACTTGGTGAACGAGTTGTACATGTGGGTCATGCCATATATCTGGGTGATGCCGCCAGAAGTACAGCGCACTGGCGGGAGCGCCATCATAGCGCGGACGGTCAGGCGCGTGCCGCCTGGAGCTATGGATCCTACAGTCAAGAACCTGCAGTGGGGCGACCTTACACGGGGCTCGTACGAGGCTATCGATCGTGGGGCTACATATCCTTTCCTGACGGATGGTGACTCGAATCTAACAGAGGGATCTGGATTCAATATTGTGCTAGTCAAGAACGGGGTACTGTATACGCCTGACCGTGGGGTGCTTGAAGGAGTTACGCGCAAGAGCGTGTTCGATGTGGCGAGAGCAAAAGGAATCGAAGTACGTCTTGAGGTCGTGCCGGTTGAGCTGGCGTACAAAAGCGACGAGATCTTCATGTGTACAACTGCTGGGGGTGTAATGCCGATCACGACCCTCGATGGACAGCCTGTGGGGGATGGCAAGATTGGTCCGGTGACGAAGAAGATCTGGGACGGGTATTGGGGTATGCATGAGGATCCTCAGTACGCCATTGCTGTTTCCTATGATGTGAAGGCGAAACTATGAAGAAAAATGATGGTACGGTATCTGTACTCTTGCTCCCCTCATCTCTCAAAGGATAGCATTCCAAGTGGAAGTTAGTGCAGAGTCTCAGTCATCAATCAAACCCTGTACGCCTCTCGCCCACTCGTCATCATAGTCCTCTGCATCACTATCGAATTGCACATCAGGGCAGGCCGGATCCCTTCCATATTCTCCTTCCGGACTGCGAACAATCCACCACCCCGTCACTGGCTGGAGGGTGTCGCGTTTGCCACCTGATTCGTACTGCCACCCATCCCTCAGCTCACTAAGATCTGAAATGGGTTCGCTTGGGAACCGTTTAGAAAGCTGTTCTCGGGGGCGATCTTCAGCTCCTGGAAGCCATAGATTGTTGCGCGGTGGAGCAATGGAAGTGTCCTGAACTGGGTAGGCTTCGCGAGTGGATAGTTTCCATGCCCTGCTGGTAACCTCTTCCGATATTTGGTCAGAGTTTGAGTGGAAACAAGACAGTTTCTGAGCGATGAACTTTAGAACCCCAGGTTTCCGCTTATGTGTAGACGCAACGAGAGTCGTGTCGCTGAACATAGAGGGCTCCGACATCTTCTTCGCTTTGGGCATCTCTTTGGAGCGGGCCTCGGTTGGTTTAGGAGGGTCTACTGCCACCAGATCCGTCCTTCTAGTGACCGAGAACACGTCTCCGCTATTCACGACCTTCCATCCGATTGAACACGCAATTGCCTTCGCCATGTACTTGTCTCCAAACGAATTAACATGGATGGGAACATGCACATGCCCCGCAGGCACCTCGTCCCATCTCAGCTCACCAAGCTTCACACCCTCGAGTCAGTAATCCATGCCTTGCTCTTTGATTGCCAACCTCCAATCCCTTGTCATCTGATTCACGTTCTTCACGACAAGCGGCAAACCATCTGCATCCCAGAAGCAGAATGCCTGGATTCAGCCAGTCACGATGCGGTATCCCGTATACCCCTGGACATAGTCGTGCACGCTGCTCTGCCAAAACTTGACCACCTCCGGTGAGTCTGGCGCGTCAAACGTGCGCACAAACTTGGTCATGAGAGTTGTTAGTACTGAGTTCCAATTCAACAGCTCCTCGTGCTGTGCGCCGAAAGTGCCCAGGAATTGAACTCGCTCGAGTATATCCTCCCAGTCGCTCTTCTCGCCAAGAAGCGTAACAGAGGGGATCCCGCACGTTTCCTCGCACATGTACACAAAGTACTCCTGCATCGTGCCCATCATAATGATCGCCGCAGTGATCTTGTCCTGCGTCGTAGTCGTTGTGAAGGAGGGCATGATCCATTCGCGCAGCGACGCATCTTTGACGTTCTCTGCAATCAGGTGCGTCATCTGGAGAACGAAGGATTTCATGTCTAGCTCATCTTGGTAGATTTTGAGCTTCTTCTTGCCGGCATGGTCGACAAAGTACTTTCGCAAGTTCTCGGAGTGCTTGTTTACGTAGAAGTTGAATTGTACGAGGATGGCGAACTAGACGTCTTCTGGGCGTAGGACGAGATGGTTGTGATGGACGTATGCATCGAGGACGGTGTTGATGAACCCGTTATGCGAGGGCTGGACATGGTTGGCGTTACGAAGGAGGAGTCGATGTGTTTTCCGTCCCATGGATGGTAGATGGTACTCCATGGCTGTGTAGACACTGAGGGATAGCTGAATCCTTCGCGCTCAGTCCTTGCACGCAATGTTGCTTGAGAGTTCATTATGATACAAACAAGATCTGTTGACCTGTAAAAGCTTCACCGGTATCTCATCCGATCAACTTGTATGTCTTTCGAGTAGAGCTAGCCACATCAGGACTAGTGTGAGTGCTAGCTTGTGCCCGAAAAAGTCGTTCAACGCTCTTGCCCTACCATGAATCCAACGATCGTCTGCAGATATACGACAGTCCCGCGCAATCGAAGTCTATCGTCACATCGCTGCGCGTGTCAATTTCAGGATCATCCCCATTGGCGTCGCATGATGCTCCTGCCACGTAGCGTAAGGTACATGCAGCGCTCCACCATTGTGATACTTCTGACTGAGTCGCCTCCAATGGCCTTCTGCATGTTCCTTACGATCTATGACTTCTCGGCTCAGATGGATTGACAAAGTCAGGTCCACGGACCGATTGTGTTCGGATGAGACCCCTCAGACGTCACCCGGCCCTCTTTTCATGGTTCAAAGCCCGCAAAGTCCGCACAATCCGACAGATGCAGAGGATTAGAGACGAACATTGCGGGTGTTAAGATATCGGGTTTAGGGAATAGAAAGATATGCAGATCTTGCTCCACCACGCTGAAAAGTACGCTCGGCAAACAATTTCCTAGTCTCGGACCAAAGAGGCCGTATAAAAACACTTCCTTCCTTTCGCATGCCATCGTTCCCAGTTCCAACAGCACGACCACTTACAATTACTTCCAAAATGACCATCACCTTCCAGCGCGACTCACCACTCTTCCGCCACCGGCAACTTGCCCCCACGGCATCTGTCCGCGTCTCGCCCCTGTGCCTAGGAGCGATGACTTTCGGAACTTCGCAGGCTTCCACCTACGGAGAATGCAGCAAAGACGACGCATTCGCCATCTTGGACCACTTCTACAGCCACGGCGGCAACTTTATAGACACCGCCAACGGGTACCAAAACGGCGAGTCGGAGGAGTGGCTAGGCGAATGGATGGCCGCGCGCGAGAACCGGGATGAGATCGTGTTGGCGACGAAATACTCTGTCAACTACATGCAAGCGAACAAAGACAAGATCCAGTCGAATTACATCGGTAATGGGTCGAAGAGCATGAAACTCAGCCTCGAAGCGTCGTTGAAGAAGCTGCAGACGACTTATATCGATTTGTTCTACGTGCATTGGTGGGATTCAACGACGATGATTCCCGAGATGATGCATAGCCTGAACGATCTCGTCGTCGCAGGAAAGGTCTTGTATCTGGGCATCTCGGATACACCAGCATGGATTGTGAGCATGGCGAATGAGTATGCGAAACAGCAGGGTCTCAGACAGTTTACGGTGTTCCAAGGCATGTGGAATGCGGGCATGCGGGACTTTAAAAGAGATATTATCCCCATGGCGCGACAGCAGGGAATGGCGCTTTGCCCGTATGGAGTGTTGGGCCAGGGAAGATTCCAGACAGAAGAAGGCTATAAGCAGCGCGAACAGTCAAATAAAGGGAGGAATCTTCTGCCACTTACGGATCACGATAAGAAGGTCTCTGGAGTCCTGGAAGGACTTGCTAAAGCGAAGGGGGTTGAGCTGCTGAATATTGCCCTGGCGTATGTCTTGCAGAAGACGCCGTACGTTTTCCCGCTCGTCGGGCAGAGAAAGCTGGAGCATCTAAAAAGCAGTATCGCGGCACTGTCGGTGACTCTCACAGAGGAAGAGGTGAAGCAAGTCGAAACGGGGTATGACTTTGACCATGGCTTTCCGCATACATTTTTGAGCGGATCGCTGTTCGATCAAGGGACACCTAGGCAGGTCGAGGGCCCTGGCGACGTCTGGCTCACAAAGTCAGGGGGTACGTTTGACTGGATTGAGAACCCAAAGCCGATACGCCTTGGAGGTCGTTGAGATCCTTGACCAGCCTCGGGAGTCTAGGAGTACGAGCACGGAAGCGGATCTTTAGGATTCTACAAGTCGTACAGGAGATGCATATACGGCAACCAATCAACTTTCTACCAGGTGAGGCCGCTACCTGGTACAAGTACAATCCGCACGCAATTAGTATAGATCTCTGCGAATAGCTCGGGGACTGCAGGAAATCCGAACACATACTCTCAATTGCTCGTGTCCATCGTTGTGTCGAGTTTACGACCAACAAAATCGTGACAGCTAATGGACAATAGTGGTGGATGTCACAGGACTTCTTGGATCTGCAGATCCATTACTACAACCGGTCCCAATGAGAATCATGGACACCGACAGGGTTGCTTTTCGCTAAGTTTCGCGTTTCAGTTTTGCCGGTGGCCAACTTTTCCCAGATCGGCAGCCGTTACCCCAGTCAAACCATAGGCATTCGAGCAACCGATATAGACCAGACGTCATGGGGACATCTTTGTTGTTTCGCGCTGATTCTCCTTTGTCTCTCGTACACGCGCTACTATCGCACGGTGTGCGCGACTCCGAACCATCACACAACTCGTGTACGAAAGCCGGTCTTTACCTTTGTTCGATGCGACGATGTCTAGTGACCAGAATATATACGTGAGCAACGGCACGTGCTACTCGGAGGCGGGAAAAGAGCTGGGCGACGAATTTATCCCATGTGGCAACGACGTATACGGGCACCAAACGTGCTGCGGCAAAGGTGACAAGTGTCTGGCCGACAGTGCTTGCTTCGGCGTGTACAAAACCGGATATGGCAGCTCTCTGACATATATGGCTGGATGTACGGATCCGGACTACGCGAGTTCATCGTGTCCCAAGAAATTCTTCGGTAAGTGGACGGGCAAAGAATAGACTGGGAATGGAGCTGACCTTGTAAGGCCAAGAATGGGAAGCTTTGACGCTGTGCGATAATAGCGGTGGTGCTTGGGCTCCTTGCTCGCAGGAAGGCAATCCCTCGACTTTGCAACCGGGCTCTTACTGCAGCTGCACCGATGCCTCCAAGACGACAGTAGCTTTCAAGGATAACACCGTTCTTGCGAATATCGCCTCATTGCCTCAAAGCACTGGCGCAACTATACAGTTCCTGGATGGCCATACACCTACCGCCGCGGCGTCGTCGACTGAAACAACAGCAGGTTCCGCGAGCGCAGGAACTACGGGGAGCAACCCGGGACCTAGCCAGACAGGATCGAATGCTTCTTCGGGAAGTGGAACTCCGACACAGACTGGATCAAATAGCGCATCCGGGAGCGCATCAGGAAGTACGACAGCATCGGGCACAGCTACAGGAAGTGGCAGCACGTCCTCTCAAGGTAGTAGCGGTGGCGGTAGCAGTAGCAGTAGCAACAGCAGCTCGGGTCTTTCCTCGGGCGCGAAAATCGGCATTGGTGTTGGTGTTGCTTTAGGTGTATCGCTTCTTCTCGGAATACTAGCTCTCTTGTTTCTTCGCCGCAGGCGTAGACGGTCGGCAGCACCGGCATCATCGTCAACCGAGGCTGGCAGTATCAAAAAAGAAAAGCCCTTGAAGCACATCAACACGCCTCCTGTGCCGGAACTCGACGGACCTCCGGTGCTGGAGGCCGATGGGCGTGCCGCAAATCCCTCAGCTATGAGGAGCGAGCTCGAGGGCACCAATGTCTTCACCGCGGCCAATCTGAGAGCTCAGGAAGGATCCACTCTCCCACAACACCCTGATCAAGCTGAGCTTGCGGCCGGAACGCCTGGGAACGGGATGCGGACGGAGGGTGGAAGATATATTCCGTATCGTCCGCCGCCGGGCCACACAGCGCAAACGGGAGGACCGGGGGCAAATGGGATGGCAGAGATGAGCGCTGTTAAGACGCCGCCTCCAGAATCATGAAGAGCTAGAGGACGTTTGTTTCGATTGATGCATCAAGAGAAATCGAGGTACTGGGAGGTTTATGATGGTAGTAATCGTATGGGTTGCCGCGGGACTGATTAGTGGCGACGTTGGTCTATACAGAGGAGAGACTGACATTGTCCATATGATAACTTCATGGAGGAGTTGCACATACTGAGACGACAGGCTTGACGCCTAATGCTGTAATACTCGAGAGGGGACTGCTTGAAACAGAGAAAAGAGCATGCCGCAGGGTTCTTCGGACGCAAGAAGCCGTCCATGAAGTCCCTAGTATACATACCACAAGTTCAACTCGTGGTCCAGGTCCTAGGTATCAGACTCCTGGTGAATGACAGGCGAATAGGGAAGCTCTTCCGCAGGTGGCTGATGCTCACAGAGGACCTCGGGAGAGGGCCCATTCAGGCCTATGAGTTTCCTTTTCAGTATGAGCAACGGGAAGTAAGTGAATGTAGTGGCGTTTGTTCCAAGCTTCGTAAATGCGTAGAGGTTGAGGTTCAAGCGATCCAGCTGCAGAACGTTCTTGCCTGTGTTGAAATGGACAGGGGTCCGCCCCCCCACCCCCACCCAAAGTCCTTATATCCACGTCACGCTTTCACTTCCTCATAATTCTCGGAATGCTTAGAGTGTTTGCTTGATGGAGACTTGCGGGCTGAGGCAATCGCGCCGCAGCTTTCGAGTGCTCGGGCAAGCTACTCTTCCTCCCGGTGCTGAGGGCGAGCGATATTTCCCCGCTAGCTCGGGACGTTCTAGCGTGTCTGGTTCGAAAATCCACGATGCTTTTTCCACCTGGGCATCACATCCGTCCAATGAGGGTCATGCTCCGCCATCCAGATCAACCAGAAGACTTTGCGTGCTCGATGCGAGCTCTGCGGGAACCCAATTCTGGATGGCCCGATCTCTTAGTCTCGATGTTGTACGATCACGATGGCGATTTTCTCTCGACAGCTCTCTCCTACAAATTTAAGACACCTGAGATTCATAGCTCATCGCAAAATTGGGCAATGTCTCAGCCTATCGTTGTTGATAAGGGCACCGCAACCAGACAACCGCAGGCTGTGCATGAAGAATCTGACAAGTCGAGCGCCCTGTCTTTCGATAAGGATGTGGCAATCGGTCTGGTGGGAGAACATGCAAGAGAGATTGATCCAGTCATCGAGGCCAAGGTGCTGAGGAAGATTGATTTGTTCCTGATTCCGGCGATGATTGTGGGTGAGTGAGCTACCAAATGAGACAGCCTTAGCTAAATGCGCAGGTTATGGCTTGGTATACTACGACAAAGCAATCTTGGGAAGTGCGGTCTTGTTCGGAATGACGAAAGACCTATCCTTGAGTGTTGTCAATACTGCAACAACGCCACCAACTACGAACACATCGCGGCTTAGCTGGGCGACATCATTATTTTACTTTGGCATGCTCGCTGGTCTCTATCCCATGACCTTCGCTTTGCAGCGATTCAACTTGGGCCGGATTCTCGGTGGTGTCGTAGTATTCTGGTCACTCATCTGTATGCTCACCGCAGCTGTTACAAGCTGGCAGGGTCTCTACGCCCAGCGCTTCTTTCTGGGGTTTGTAGAGTCCATCATACCGACAGGCTTCATGGTCATCATATCTGGCTACTATACCCAGGAAGAGCAGGCCCTGCGACAGTCTTGGTGGTTCTCCTCAACAGGCCTTTTTACTATCATCGGCTCGGCTCTCAACTACGGATTCGCACAAATCACGAGTGGCGCTCTCAAGCGCTGGCAGTACATATACATTCTAGCAGGATGTCTGACCTTCTTGTTCGGCATCTGGTGCTTCTTCATCCCTAACTCGCCAGTGTCTGCATTCTTCTTAACACCGACTGAGCGCATAGTCGCTACAGAGCGTCTTCGTAAAAGCCAAATGGGCGTGCGTTGCCAGAAAATCAAGGTCTACCAGCTTAAGGAAGCTTTCCAGGACATCAAAGTCTGGCTCGTGTTTATCATGATGGGCTCTGCATATACCGTTAATGGCGCTGTGTCTGGCTTTGGACCACTCATTGTGAGCACCTTCGGCTGGTCTTCCCTCGAGTCCATTTTGCTCCAGTTTCCGCTTGGTGGCATATGTCTTATTGCCATTCTTCTTTGCGGGTACCTCTCGTCGAGAATACCGAACATTCGCATCATCCTGCTTGTTCTGAACTGCTTTCCAGCCATTGCGGGATTCGCCATGATATGGAAGTCGGATTGGAGCTACCACGCCGCGACACCTGTTGCTGGATATAGCATCATCGGAACTTTCGGAGCCGTAGTCAGTCAGACGATAGTCGTTGGGATGAGCAACGTCGCAGGAGGCACAAAGAAGAGTGCAATGGCCGCTGCCATCTTTGTGGCATATTGCGTGGGTAATATCGTTGGACCCCAGCTTATCAAGAGCCAGACCAAGGTCCAGCACTATCCGGAGCTGTGGACTGGCTTGATCATCTGGTAAGCAGCTCCGAATTCTACTCTAGAGGAGCCAACGCTGACCGTACACAGCTACTGTATCACCATTGTCGCGTCTGTGGCGTTGTACTTTGTCCTATGGCGAGAAAACAAGAGGCGAAGCGCCTTTGCGATCAATGAGGAGGACAGGGACCGCTTTGCGTTCTTGGACTTGACCGACAAGGAGAACCCGTACTTTCGATATGTGCTTTAGCTGCACCTTCTTCTTGCACGCTCTGGAGGCGTTCCTCGACCCATGAATAAATCCATGAATTTTCATGACACGTACTTATGAATTTATACGTGACGTCGTTCCTCATTCCGGAGATTCCATCGAAATCAAGCATGCCTAGTGCTCCCGGTACCCGGTGGATCAAGAAGCTTGCGTGTTGGTGTATGCAGGGATCACGGGGCGGCTTCCTAGACATACGAAGTACAGTAAGCCCTCCTCGCGACATTCTCATGAGCACGATAGTGACATCACAGATAGAAAACGCTTTGAATGGCGCTCACAAGCGACATGGTACTCTTGAACTGTGAGATGCAAGTGTGAAGCCTACGCTATCTTGGTCGGTGGTTTTTACGAAGGAGCTGGATTCTTGTGAGGATATTCTAAACACCTTCATTGAACGACGTTGTTTACTGTACAAGTATTACTCTAGGGTATGACGAAGCCATTCAAAGCCTTTGGGTGCAGGCTGTATATGATGTTGAGTATGGATTCCTCACTGACGACCACCTGGGCAGCTCCTTCGTGGTGTCGCGTGCCGTCTTTCCGAAAACGGCATGGTGACGAAGCTACTGGTGAAGGTGGACACGACACCCCAGCGCGGCAGGACAGGGCAAGAGCACAACCACTCGCCGTGCGCCCGATGACGCCGGCCGTAGCAGCCGTGGAGGCAGATGGCAGGAGCAGCCGCAATGTTGTTTGCGTCTCCTTTGCTTCGCCGCCGACGGTGGTTGCAGCCACTCCAATGCACCCTTTACTGACGGATGACGAGAGGTCTGCATGAGCGGCGGTCATGGCTCTCCTCCGGCTTACAAGGCTTGACGGCTTCTACGCATTCCATCTGGCTGCGCTGATTCTGTCAATCGCCGTTCTGCTTACTTCGGTGTACAGAGGCATCGCAGCATGTATGGAAGCTTGCCAACACACGCCCATCCAGCTCTGTGCTCGTATGCTCGCTGACCATGCCCAGTTCCTGCCGATCCATTCAAATGCGGTGCCCTCCTGAACCACGGCCAATGGCTTGACTCCCCCGAGTTGACCCCAGAGGGCCCACCCTTCCGTACCTGGCAGCCCCCGGGATGCATTCTTCACGACTACACCCTGCCAGACATAGCGGATTGCAGTGGGACGGGCAGGATCGTCTTCGTAGGAGACACGTTAGTCCGCCAGCTCTTCTGGGCAACAGCAAGGAAAATTGAAGGAGACAGCAGATGGGTGTTCAACGAGCAGGCAAAGCACCCAGGCACGCACAACGACTTGAGCTACGATGCCGGAGGAGTCAAGCTCAGGTTTATTTGGGACCCATGGCTGAATAGCTCTGCGCTAGCGGCGGAGCTGAAGACTTTCAAGACACGCCTAGAGCCACCAAAGCTCGATCTTAGCACGGGCACGTATGCCAGGAGCGCTAGATTGAAAGAGACCAGCCTGATGCTCATCGGCGGTGGGCACTGGCATGCTCGCCATCTTGGTGGGGATTCCGTCGCTCGGTTCAAGCATGCCGTCGATAACATTACAGCATCAGCATATCCAGAAGGCTTGGTCCGGGGTGCAAAAATACTACGTCCATCGGGCAGTGAAGGGGTAGGCGATCAGATTTTCGTTGCGCCAGTGCTGGAACCACTATACAGTCGACTCAGTCCAGCTCGAGAGGCCACCATTGCCCCTCAAAAGATCAACGACATGAACGAGTACCTGCACCACATGTCCTCACAGGGTCGTCTCACCGTCCCATGGAGCTACGCCAATATGACCAGGAATCACAGTGGAGCTTATGGGGAGAGCGGACTCCATGTCATCGCTAACGTTGCGGGCAGGATGGCTAACGTGGTCCTGAATGTACGCTGCAATGGCAAGGCTACTCAACGAGATGATGTTCTCCGGGATAGGACATGCTGTACTAGCTCGTGGACTGCCAACTGGGTCACGTATGTATGTCGGCTAGTCCTCGGACTTTTCACCCTGTTCGATATCTGGAAGTCGGCGAAATCTCAACCTGAAGTGGACCCTATCCGTCACGACAAGTTCATCGTTCGCCAACGAACAGTATCGCCACCACCTGGCGAACCCGCAGGCTGGGCGTATGGCATGCATTCCATCGCCTATGCATTGTGGTGGTGTCTTCTGAATGACAGGACGGATTTCGTGGACAAGAGTGCTAAAGTCTTTCGCATTGCCGATTTCGGAGCACTGGTCATGATCGGAAGTGCCATATGCCTTATCACCCTTCAAGGCAATTCACGACCCGTAGACCGCAAGCGCTCGACGTCTCTTTCCAGACCCGCTACTCCGCACACGTTTCTCCAGAGAGCACAGTCGGACGAGTTCAAAGGTTGGATGCAGCTCTATGTCCTAGCATATTCGTATGTTGGGGCATCCTCAAGGCTAGAGTTGTACGAGGTCTTGCGCATCATCATTGCGCTCTACCTGTTCCTCTCCGCTTACGGTCACACCGTGTACCTTTTGCAGAATCGAAATTACTCGCTGCAGCGGGTGGCGGCGGTACTCTTGCGTCGTAACGGGTTGCCCGTTCTCCTTTCCCTCATCCTAGGCAGGCCTTATCTGTCATATCACTTTGCCCCACTCGTGAGCTTTTGGTTCCTCGTGGTCTTTGTAACATTGCGGATAGCGGAGCATAGGAACAGATCTCTGCGGTTCCTACTAGGAAAGGTCTTCTTCTCCGCCTCCATTGCAACATGCTTCATCCACGTCCGCGGCATTCTGGAAGTTATATGTGCCGTTATCGGATTTCTATGTGCGTCCCGAGCAAAGATTGACGCCCAAGAATGGCGGCACCGACTCGCGATGGACAAATACATAATCTACGTGGGCATGATCGTAGCTATTACACATCTCTGGGTTTGCTCAATCCTCAACACGCCACAGTTGCAGCCGAACAGACTGACACGGAGTATTACCACGCACTTCAATTACTACCGAGCCTTCTTCGTCATTGCGGCGCTGATCCTTGGCCCGGTATTTTGGATTGTTTCACGAGCGCATACGAACAGCAGAGACTACGACTCGTGGACGCCGTTTCTTTCCTGGATGCCCGTGCTATCTCTTGTCATTCTACGCAATGCCACGCAGATGCTTCGGGAGTATCATTTCGCAGGCCTCGCCTGGTTAGGGAAGATGTCGCTAGAAGTACATTTGCTGTCACAGCATACCTGGATGGCCGGTGATGGCGGAGGCTTACTGAAGGTCAGCGCGCGAGGCGGGGACGGCAGTCTGTGGAACGATCGATGGCGAGACTTGGTCATCTTGACGCCCATTCTGCTCTCCCTCGCATGGAGGGCGTCGGGTGCTACCAAGGTGGTGACAGACAGAATTCTTGAGGTTCCACAGTTCTCCACACGAACCGGGTCGTCGGCTGCGCTGGTTCGGAGGCTGGTTCTTATTGGGGTTGCTGTCTGGGCGCTGAAGTGGCTCAGCTGAGTGGACCGTTAAGCAATGATAATGGATGGAGTGGGGAAAGGGGAAAGAGAGGTCCTTTACTGTTGAGCTCTAAGCACAACTTTCTAGCACGATGCCCTATAGTGGATAGCTAAGCGTAATGGAACCATAACTACATAGTACCACAGTGGTAAGTACCATGTCGCGCCAACACTCTGAAACGATACTTGGAAGGTTACCCCAAAAGTTCATAAAGACTTGTGAAGCCATGCTGTTGGTTGGTTCGACACTTGATAAATACGCGCTCCTCACACTTTTCAGTTCTCACCTGGAAGCGATGCAGCACTGGAGGCGCATCACTGTCAATGGCTTGCATGTGAAATCATGGGCTGCCAAGGCGGGCTGATTCCGAACCATGATGATTTGACTCGCACCAACGAAACTCCCGAACATCAGCGCTCGCTCCGCTCCAGCTTTCCTTGCACTTCCCTCACGAATCACTACCTCATTCATGTTCTCTTCATACCCACAGGAGAGCGCGGACTACCTCTAGCCGCCGGCTGCTGCCTATCTTACGCCCATTGCCTGGCCGTTCCCCGCCCGCCAGCCGCCGCTCCTCTCGCACGCGCCCTTCACCTGACGGTATTACATTTCCCAATACCCGCAACGGGTACAAAAAGGCGGCGCAATGGCATCACGCACGCCCACGCCGGGCTCACGATCCCGTTCCACGTCTCCCAGCAGCGACTCGTCCGACACGACCATGCTTGACGCGCCCTTGACACCCGCACCTGCCCAGCCGCGCCGGCCCTCGATCAACCCCACGGCCTCGGTGCACGCCTCCAAGAAAGATGCCGCCTTCTCGCTGCTCCTGTCCCTCCCGCGCGAGCTGCGCGACCGCATCTACACCTTCGCCCTCACCTCGCCCTATCCCTTCTGGTGGCCGCAGCCAACATCCACTCGGCACGGACTGGCGCTCGGCCTGCTCACCACGTCCCGGCAAGTCTTCGAAGAGGCGGCCCCCATTCTGTACGCCGGCAACAAGTTCCTCTTCACGCATCCGTCCGACTGCAACATCTTCCGCGTCGTAGCATCTCCAAAGTACTCGGCCCTCATAACGTCAGTCTACTTTCGGATACGGGAAAAGGACCTCAGGTTATGGACAGCCTATCTCGGCTCGACCAAAGAGGAGCGCTCGCTGAAGGAGGACTTGCCCAAACTCAAGACCATGTGGATATTCTTGCGAGCTGGGACAATTGGGGCGCCGGTTATTGGTCACTTCCACCCGGCCGGTCCGCTCGCAGGCATGCAGCCAGGCCTCGTAGCCCAAGTAGCAGCCGTGCAGCATGTGCTGGGCCAGCAAGTTGCAGCTCTACAGCAACAGGTACAGAATCTGGCGAATGCAATGGCTCTCGGACCGCAAATCACCGCAGGAAATGCAGTTGCGAATGGCAACGGGCAGCAGACGGGCATTGCGAATGGGAATGCAAATGCAGCTCTACCACCGCCGTTGCTTACGCCCGTGCAACCCATGCCGTTCATGGCGTTTGCTCAGGGGGGCTTCGTGGGGCAGACACAGCACAATTATCAAGCCCACGCGACCCATCACCACCACCATCCTCCGCCCGCCCAGCTACATGTACACGGTACCCAGAACAATCCGCCTAATCCGAGTCCTCTAGCACAGCATATGGCACAGCAGCAGCAGAACCAGGAACCGCAGCCTCAACCTCTGCAGCCCCAGCCGCACCAGCACCATGTCCATGGACCATTTTACGCGGCATTCCTCCGCTGGGAGCGCGAGCTCGGATTGGAGAATCTGTGTCTCTCGTTGCGGGAGACGAAGCCTGTCGATGCTGATGTCAAAATTGTGTGTATTTTGCGCCTGCCGAGGCCTGAAGTCACGAGGCTGTACAGGCTGTATCCGGACGAGCTGAGTGTGGACCGGAATGGAGATGCAAGGACGCGGTTCAGGAAGGTTCACGGCGTGGATGTGAGTTTGGAGCTTAATGGCTTTGATGCAGGAGGTTGAAGATTGGTCGTTCCCTCATGGGCAACGTGTTGCTTCAAGAGAGAATGATAGAGAGGCCACCCTACTAGAATCGGGGCCGCGTCTATCTACTAATGTCTATACTTGGCGACGACCCTTAATCGGTTATGTGCTAAATGGGACTTTGAAGCAAGTTGTGTCAACGAGCGCCCTGGAACAGGATCGACCTGGTGGTAAAGACAGCTATCAGCCCTGGAGCCAAATAGCCAACCCATAGGGCTCTGACATGGGAAGATGAGGCGGCATAGACGGGCATTTGGCTCTCCAACTATACGCGGACGGCTATTGATTTATGTGTATGATCAGTATGTATCCTGACAGGTACGACGCCCTCCGACCACCTAGGCTCATAATGGAATAAGTTGCACTATTACATACATGGGTCCACGGGTGGTGTACATGAGCATTGGGAAGCTGACGCTTTGTTGGACGTATATCTAGGTAGGCTTCAAGTATTGTTGCGCAGTCTCGTGTGTGAGGCATCGCGCCTTCCAAGATTACCAGCCAGGCATCTTGATGCAGACTGAGACCTAGAGGTGTAGAGTCATTGTAGCAGTCACGCTGTCTATAAGAGACCACCCCAGCTATTCTCCCGTTCACTATACTGCGTTCTACCCATCTTTTCTTACCAGTATACGCTCTTCGTATCACAGACCATAGGGAGCAGTCCTGCATATCAGACTGCAGGATTGTAAAATGCCCGACGACGCACAGGTGGGAGAGCAAGAGCAGTCTATTGCTGGAGATGGCGAAGACGAAGAAGAGGAGAAGCTGAATGAGCAGGCAAGGGAGAAAAAGTCACGCTTTAGAGAAGAGTTTGGAAAGGGCTTGGTGGTTGCGAAGTATCCGTCCAAGGTACGGGTTGGGGCTGTTGAAAGGCTTGAGGGTAGGATTGGTGAACGGGTGAGGGGTGAGAGTGTACAGACGCATGGTGTACCATGAGCTTGCGTGCATGTCTTTGCTGGTAGGTTCTTTGGGTCGTGAAGGTGGACTTGCTAATGCCTGCTAGGTGCTTTGACGCTGTGGAGTTCGAGCAATGCGGTGGTTTTGCGTTGTGTATATACAAACTCTTAAGGATAAGAACGTATTGCTTTTTGTTTATATGTACAGAAAGGGTGGGTACTGAGGAAGGGTGATACGGGAAAGCAGTTACTCCTGCCTGCGATAAGAACGTATACCACAGCGGTGTCCAGCGATTCTTCGGTCCTTTCCCAAACATTTTGCTTACTTAGATGTCACGCTCTAGGCAGCTTATTGTTGGATCGGTGATTCGTCTGATACCCGTATGGTACAGACTTGTGCCAATAGACCAGACACAGAATAGTGTTTGCTATACCCAACTTTCCCTAGGATTATCAAGCAGCTAACATCTTCTCTAAGTCGACCACCTCTCCAGATTTTTCATTCTGGTCGAGGCCTGGCTTTGTATTGTGTATATACAAGATCGTGGTTTTGAAGAAACTGTAAGGGACAAACATCGAACACGCACAATGCGGCTGGCCTTATTCGCCGTTCATTGTATATGATCAGTGCCATCGTTAAGTAACTATATGCATCGAGAAGGAGGATGGACATCACTATATCTAGACCACGATGGAAACTTCTCCGTGGTCCATATTTACGCAAACACCCATCAGCATAGCAACGCAACCTACCTTTCAAACGCTCGTTAGAACGCCTTTACGTCAAATTACGAACCTCACGACCATCGACGCCACACTTTCGAAATCACCAGCAAGAATTTTTGTTAGTATGTCCGCCATCAGGATGTTTAGTGCGCATAACATCTCGCAAAAGATCTCGCGCCGGTCTAAATCCGAGTCAAAAGGATACGATGAGAAGCCGGTTCTTCCCTCGCGTCCACCGTACCAGTCACGCTTCCGGGAGGAGTTCGACTTAGTGACCGCTGAATACCTGGACGATTTTACCAGACACGGGATCGACGAGCCGCTGCGTGCGTATCCTCTAAATTCATTTCGTGGCCTGGTCATGTGTGTTACCTCCAGATTGTCGGGGGTCGTTTCATCCGCAAAGCAGCGTCTGGTCTCGAAACGGGAAGCCTCATTTGCAGACAAGGTGGTGTTGTTGCCAAAACGACACGACTCGGAGGCCAAGCATCAAGGCAAGAAATTGCCTTCTTTGCTAAGAGGTAGGCACGATTCCGCGGTCCAAGTACCCGAGAGCCCCGATTCCTGTGAGTACCATCCTGCGTCATGGTACCTCTCGCAGAACAAGCATTCTGACTATCTGGAAGAGTACCACACTGCAGATTGGTACCTCCGCGGGGGCCGGAATGCCAGGGAATGGGAAAACGATGTCTACGATCCCACTTGGAAGGATTGGGAGACTGCGGATTGGGACGGGCCTGTGCATCTTAATGCTTCAGACTCCACCCTTACCGTGTCTGATTCTACAAGCGTTTTCGCAGATCGTCGCGCTTCGAGCGATACATATTCTTCGCTCGAAAATCCACAGCCGATCAGAGTCCAGAGGATTCCCCTTCTGGAAACCGATTGGGATGTGCTCAGCGAGTCTGTGTACTCGCAGGACACAGACGGGCAGAGGGTGGAGGTGAAATCTTGTTCGGGGTCCAGCCAATCTGAGCCCACTATAGGTCAGGTCATTCCGCTCGCTGAGCGGAAAGCGGATTGGGTGAGTGACGATGGCGACTCGGATTTTAGCGTCCATAGCTCGGAACCGTTCATGATTCCCGGAGTTCCCATCGTAGAATCAGATGCGGATTGTCGCTTCTGTGAGCCCGAAGAGCCCGACGACTGCCCTCTCCTCTTCTCCGGGGACGATCAAGCTTGCCTCGCTCGGTTTGCACATGCGTGGGACAACCCATATGTAGAGTCCATAGACCAAGATCTCTTCGCGGACTTTGACGGGGCTTACGGGAAAGTGTATCCAGCTCCCGCGCTCGATAATACCTCCCGCCTGCGTGCGCTCGCTGCAGAATGGCTCGAAGGCGAGGAAGATGAGGTTGAGGATGATCGGGATAGTCCTACTTTCGAGGCTATCCAAGCTGAGGTAGGTCTTCTGCCACCTCCCCCTCTACCCGTAAAATCTCTCACCCGACGTCGTGAGAGTTGGACGCCCATGCCGACTCCCATCCACGATGAGTTTGTGGGAATGGTCGATATAGATTCATCTGAGACGTATCGGATTAGCCACTATATGACCACAGCGCGTACGAGGGAAAGCTGGATACCTTCGTATGCGTATCTGAGTGGGAGTATCAATTAAACGAGGGTGGGAGTGTGTCTGGCCAAAACAATCACGATGATACAAAAATGGTAGTCGCTCTTTATCGTTTCTTTTGTCTCATGTAGAACTTTGAATACCAAACCATCAATCATCATTACCAACACCCTTGGAGCCTGAAAAATAATCAGTGAAAGTTTCTTCATTCAATATGACTCAACCAGATTTTTGCGCATACCAAGCGCACTTTGCGAACACCTTTGAAGCCGGCTACAAGAATTTTTAGCGGCAGGATCTGGGTTCCGTAATGCCAACGCTGATTTTATACACTGTAGTTTACTAAGGTCTATTGCCTCTGCATATTGAATAGATGCAATACCAGCGGCTCGAAATACATGAATACGGTCATGTTTAACCTTGATGCTGTGAGTGAACCTGACTAGATGACATCCACCTGGGTCTCGTAGGTATTGCAATCTATACCCATCTGATAGACAATCTTCATACCCAAAAACTTATCGAGAGTGATGCCAGTGTGCGATCGACTCAAAGCGTGACAGATACTTGTGATGTAACTAGACTAGATCTTCTGACCGCAGGTCACTCTGATGAGCCGATCTAGAAGTCCAGGCCCTTGGAAGATCAAAGCGGTCAGATAGGCGCGGATACAGCTAATCGATAGTCACGCGTGCGACCATCGCGTGCCTGGTGCTCGGAGTGCCCAGCGTCCGGGAGCCGCCCAAGCCTCCAGATCGATCCGTCCATGTCGAGACAAATAGGAAAGGCATAGATCTGCATACATCAGACTCTTCTGGAGCACATCAAGCGCTCTAATCTGTCGCGCTTGTTACGCTACGCTCCGCAGTGTTCCGGCTCAGTTCCCAGACGGCATCCGTTCGTTTCGCAGCTTCCAGCCAATCTTTCTTGGAGGCTTCAAGTGCCATGCGTAACTGATGGAGAATACGATTAGCGTCAAGTCCTTCCTCGATACATCTATAGATCGCCGATCTGAACGCAGCAAGGCAATCAATGCATTACTGAAAATGTAGGTCAACAAGGCGACGAGATCTTGAGGGCCATACTGAGGAATTGGGAGCACTTGTCGAACTGACAAGCAGTCCAGATCCTTTGGTATAGATGAGTGGTTGAGGTCTATTGCCAACAGAAGAAGTGAATCCCATTGATGGCCCATACACAGGAGACACCACCCGGGGCATCGCACTACTTCTCTTCAGGACGTCACCAAGACATCACCCACTGTCCTGGGATTCCACAGTTGTGGTAAGCATGGCATAGACAAGATTAAAATCGATATAGTGGTAGCTATCGCATCTGATGTGTCTAATGCACATGCCAGCAAGGGCAGTAAATATCCGAGGGGCTTCCAGCATGTCCCCGGACACACAAACTTTCTGCTGTTGTACATTCGGTAAGCTAGTAAACCCCTGTATACATTGACAGGAGAAAGTTGGTGGGGAGGGTATAACCGGCCTAAACATATCCCTACCATCCCTCGAGAACTCAACACTTCCATAATCTCTCTCAACAAGTGGTGAGCATCGTGAGCGTCTAATCCTTCTTCTGCCCCTGTCAAGGATCATTCCAAAGGTAAGCTTTCTGGCAAGGGCTCGTTTCGTACTCCAGATATCACTAGAGAGATAATGGTATGCATCTGTGTTCTCATCCTAATCTGATGTAGAGGTAGCTCTCAGAGGCCTAGTGACTTTTTGAGGCACAGCCCTATCGGCTGATCGAGTCAGGTTTCGCATTCCTACTCGCTTGCCGAGTCAGCTCACGGGCTTCCCGAGCTGCCCCGGGCCCGAGGGAGCAATCGTCGCGGCAATACCTCGGCCTCCCAAGCACGCCTATGCACAACACGGCCTTGTTGCCCTTTCCAACTGCGTGCCGCTGCCACCACCACTTCTGACGAACATGCTCCTCTTTCAGGACTCAAGAAAGTTGGCGAAGCATGCTGCCCGACAGCTATACCGCAACTTACATACAGAATACAAGTGTGAAGACCAGATCAACCTTGACGACATCGGGACATTGGATGCATAGTTGAAGACACATCTTTGGGCAAATGTGAGAGGCTGTGTAGAAAAGGACCGACACTGGCTTGCCAAATGACACTAGGCTGGATGCTCGGATGCTCGGAACTCGGCTGGCTAACGTGTCCCGCACAGCACCTTGCGATGAGCCTCCATTTCCAGCCTAGCGATACCAGGGTCTAGACTTGAGCCCACAATTCCTCTCGAAGCGTACTGGGGTCTCCTTGGGCCTGGGAACTCTGCGGGGAAATTGTGTGGGGTGCAACAAACCGACAAGCAGATCCTGGGGTCTGGGGGAAACGAGATCCAGTGTTCTGGACTCTTTACCCTGTGCGTCATGTATCCTTGACTCCACGTGCGCCTGTCGCTCTACGGGGGAGCCGAAATCCTTAGTTGGGATCCATTCTGTTGATAAGAAACCTCCTTTCCCCAGATTCTACCTTTTGGAACCAGGTCCTTCCTCTCTCCTCTTCCGAGAACCCCTTTCGCTACTCAGGATCAAAGAAGCTTCACTCCCTTTCGTCGACAGCATGTCTACCATCGAGGTCGAGAAGAACATCACCGCCGAGCAGAATGAAGTATACAGCGGAGAGCCCTCGGTCGTTGATCAAGATGAGACTGGTGTGCCATCCGGCTACTGGAAGTCTTATCGCTTCATTGGTTCGATCGCTGCCATTACCTTGCTAGCCAACAATACCTTCATTGCGTACTCTATGCCGGTGAGTACGACTAGAAAGAGTGATTCGTACAAGGAAAGCCGACTAATGTTACAAGGTCAATGTTCTCGCTGTCATCAATGCAGATATCGGACCTGACCCGAACATCGCCCTCGTTAGTTTGCTCTTTGTCACATTGAAAGGCCTTCTTATGCTCCTGGTCGGAAGTCTGAGCGACATCATGGGCCGTCGATGGTTCCTCATCGGCAGTCAGTCCATAGGATTCATCGGATTCTGCATAGCTGCGAAGGCTGCCAGCGTGAACGGTCTTATCGGCGCGAGCGCTGTCATTGCTGTTGCAGGAAGTTGCCACGATTTGTATCCACCGTTGACCCTGGAGCTTCTGCCAAACAAGTATCGTGGATATGGTCAAGCCGCAATGACTGTTGCCGTCATGCCAACTCTTGGACTCGGCCCTGTCTTTGCGAGGATGATGGTTCAGAATACTGCTCTAGGCTGGCGGTGAGTTGACTTGGTTCCGACCATAAATTATGAATGAGCGATGCTAATGATTCTCAAGGTCAATTTACTGGCTGGGCGCTGCCTCGACAGGAACCTCAGTTCTCCTCTTCGCCCTGTGCTACTTCCCTCCTGGGTTCGAACAGCTCACCCACGGCAAATCTAGGAAACAGCAGATTAAGGACCTCGACTATGTCGGATTCTTTCTTTATGCTCTCGGTCTCATCGGAATCATGCTCAGTCTTGGATGGGGAGGTGGGACTTACCCTTGGGCGTCCGCGCAGGTCATCGCCCTCTTGGCCGTTGGCGTAGTTTCAATTGCAGCTTTCATCCTTTACGGTAGGTCAACCCAGGATCTCTTTTCCAAATATTTGCGTTGAATCGGCCGTACTGACATGCTTAGAATGCTACCGGCCGCTTGCAACTCCGCTCGTTCCGATGAAGTTGTTCAAGATTCGGGATTTTAGTGTGGCAGTGGTCGTCGGCTCAGTCGGGCAAATGGCATATTACGCGCTCAACATCATCTGGCCCGGTCAGATTGCCAACCTCTACACGGTCGATAACTTGAAAATCGGTTGGCTGTCCAGCATTGTTGGCATTGCGCTCATCGCTGGAGAAGTCGTTGCAGGTGCAATCCTCAAGAAAGCACCGTTAGTCAAGTACCACATGATCTTCTCTGTTTCCGGTCTCCTCGTCTTCAATGGTCTGGCGTCACTGGGAAATAGCGACAGAGAAGGCTTGGCCACTGGCGTAAGTTCCTTCCGTACGGCTTTTAGCTGCATTCATTTGCTGATTGCTTTTCAGATGACCTTCATGACTTCGTTCTTCGTTGGCTGGATCGAGTGCGTAGCCATCGTCGTCGCGTCCCTCGTCATCCCCCCCGAGAACATTGGCGTCGGCTGCGCCTTCTTCGCCTCTACCCGCGCCATTACCGGATCCATTGCTGCTGCGGTCTACGTCGCCATTCAGAACAATACCTTCGCTTCTGACCTGCCTAAGCGCATTCAAGTCGCTGCCTCGGCTGCCAACATTCCCGCTGATCAAGTTCCCACCATTATCACGACTATCCAAACCGCAACCGTTGCGGGTCTGGCGAAGTTGGGTCTTACACCGGAGGTGATGGCTTCGCTCGTTGCGGCGACGAACTTGGCGAACGTGCAGGCATACTATGTGACATACTTGAGCGCGTTGGCCTTTGCTGGCTGTGCGCTGGTTGCAGCTTGCTTCGCCAGCAACAACCTGAACCACATTTTCACTTCGTTCTTGAACAAGACGGTCGATGCACCGCATCTTGAGGCCGAGCTAGAGAAAAAGCATGAACAGCAGCATGTTTAGATACAGCAGGAATTGTAGCTTTGGTGTGTCTGAATAGAGAGCAGCACTCTTTAGGTATCGGAATTATGGTAATGACATGAAAAAATGCACTATCACTCGAGAGCGCACTATTAATTGTTTGGACTACATTCTTATAAGAAAGCTGATCCAGTGAATCACGACTTATTACGTACCTCAGGCTTCAGAATCTTGCTAAAGACTCCTGGGCTGATTACATGCTCGTCGTGTCTCCATATCAACTTCTCAACCACCCCAGCATTGTTGTTGCCAAGGTGAGCACCCACCGAGGATGATAACTTGTTCAAATTCTGATCCACAACGTTCTAGCTCATTCAGAGTCGCGCCCATGTAGCTTAGAGTCTCGCTGTGGGTTCCTGGAAGACAGGAACTTACACCACATGGGAGGTGCCAGTTCGTATCAAAGTAATGCAGAATGTGGTCTGCCTGCTTCGGACATTTGGACACAGGACTCGTAGTACAGTACCCGAGAAGGACGATCGATTTTAGAGACACGTTAGATGGACAATTTCCTCCACTGCTACCGGTTTTCCAAGTCTCACTGTTCCCTCCTGGTTGTTCAAGTCCAGAACGATGTTGAATAACGTTTCCGAGTCACCCTCTTTCGAACATGTGCGGCATATGGCTGACGGCCCCTTTTCTTCATTACAGAACGGCTTTGTGAATTCTTCCAAACTTGGTTCATCAGCCTTCTGGGCAAGATCTGCGACCTGTTCGTTCATGGTATTCATTCTCCATGGCGAGTCCTCCAGCCAGTCCTTCTTGTCTATTCCCGGGTGCACTCCCAGCAAATGATTCGCATGTACCACACAACCATTAGCATCCATGGGTAACCTCTCGAATGTAGTCGCAGTAAATTCAAAGCCAATAGCTTGCTTCTCGTCTGCGATCAAAAAGTGAGCAGAGCTGGCCATCCCTACGGCTTCCAATCTATCAGCGGCCTCTGCGGCGGACTGGCATTCTAGGGCTAATCGTAGTCCGAGATGAACCGGCAATCGGTCCTGGTCGCATCCTTTTGTCAATATAGCATTGAGACACACTCCGACACCCCTCGAGTTAAGTCCGATCTTTCCGATTATCCCAGCTTCGGTCACCATAGCAATGCTGGGCACATCTCCGTCTCTCTTGATCCGAAGAATGAGCAAGTTTTCCTTTTGCTCCGGCCTCCAGTCCCAATTCTGGCCGAGTATTGCCCTAGTCTTCCCATGCCAGCTTAGACTGGTGCATCCGTCACTAAATAGGCCGAAGGCGATCTCGGTCCGGACGTTGAGGGCGACAATATCTAAGATACCGCACCCAGAGCCCTCGGCAATACCTCGAATCTCTTCATGGTAGTGAGGATAGGACGACTCGATGCGCTGTTCAAACCCCTCTGCTAATTTCTTAACTTCTGGCCATGATCGTTTGCTGTTCTCCATGAAGACTTTGGTATAGAAGCTTATACAGCGATGTATATGCGCTCTGGCGGCCCTACCATGGGTCTCGCCGATCTTGGGGGTGTTAGCTTTATCCTTTCTCCAGGTGTATTGCTCGGACGTACTTCATACGGCGTTCCGAAACAGTCGACGATGAGCATGATGAAACGGGTTGTTAAGGCGTCTGACAAGAAGATCTAAGGGAATGCTACCCTTGAACAGCCGATGGCAGGGTTATATGGCAGAATGAGGGCCCAGTCGATTTTTCTCAAGACCTTGTGTACACATGTCCCAGTATTTCCAAAACTACCCCGACCACCCCAACATGCATGGATCTCTCGCCACAATAGCCGTGAATAAAACGACGCGACCGTGCTAGGAGGTTCAAAGCCTACAGTCCAACATCACGTCATTTCTAAACATATCTGAAAGACGGGCAACCAAAAGCCCTATTTCATACATGCAGCGAGCATCAGAGCCTGGAAAAAGCCAGTCAATCCTTGAACCTCCTATCTTTAGGCGCTGACGGCTGACATTTGAGAAACCTACGAGATTGGCCTCATGCGCCTGAGACGTCCCCTTGCCTTGTCTTTCTCATAATCATGTTTAGTTTGTAAATTTTTCTAAATATTGTCTAACATTTTGTCTTACCGCATACAATCCTACTCAGAAATGGTAGTAAGATAATGATCCGCCGTCAATATTCAAAGACTCTCCTGTAATGAAACTCGCTCTCTCGCTAGCAAGAAAAACAATGCCTTGCGCAATTTCTTCCGATCTGGCTAACCGCCCCATCGGAATCGGCTTGGTCATGTCTGCCGGGTAGGTGCCAGATTTGAGTCCTACTTCAAGAACTGCACAGTGGCATATAATTAGCAAAGTTATTGATATTCCCTGTGACGAAGAGACTTACGTGGTGTCAAAGTTGATCCGGGGCATACTGAATTAACTCGAATACCATCTTGTGCATATGTGATAGCATCGGTCTTGGTCATGCCTATGACGGACGCTTTAGAGGAAGAATACTTGCACTTCGTGTCAGCATTTATAGGACAACTTCTTTTGCAACACTTACCGCGCCGTTTGTGTTCTGCGTTGCGAAAGCAAAGATGGAGGCCAGATTGACAATAGATCCTCGTTGGGCGGGTGCACCGGTTCTGCTCTCGCGTCAGCGAGCTCGCGACCAATATTCATCCCTTGATGTGCACCTCGTTGTTAGACTCGGTTCCTGCTTCAACATTTGTCTAATCTCAGCTCGCTCACATAGCCAGGCACCACGACCATTGACATTTTGAACACGATCCCAAGCTGACGCCTCCAGTTCATGCGTTTTGACTCTGGGTCGGCTTGCGACACCAGCATTATTCACCGCATAGTGAATGGCCCCGAAAGCCTGAACGCCATCATCGACCATCTTCTGGACGTCTGTCTCCGAGGATACATCACATATGCAAATGCATGTCTGCACGTCTGAGTTGAGTGCTTTCAACTCATCAGATACAGTACGCAGACCTCCGTCATCTAGGTCAGCTAGGATCAGTCGAGTACAGCCTTCCTCCACAAAGACGTGCGCAACGGCACGGCCGATGCCTGAGGCCGACCCTGTGATTAGGGCAACGCTATGATGATGATCAGCTTTTTAGTCATAGTGTGAGGAAGGCTGATCGATACCCATTCATTATGTGCGGCTTGATTCCCATTGTCGTCAGTAGTGCTGAGCATATGACTCTTGCAATATTGACACAGATAACGGATCGCTTCACGAAGATGAAATGTCGAAGCTTTACCAGCTAGTGTCACGCTAGATGGGTCCCAGCACGTGTCACACGGGTAAGGTGGTATCGCAACCGTTGCGGTTTCCCGAACGCCGGAAAACGTGGAATCGCCACACCCGGCAGTGCGCGAGATTCCATCAGTTGAGTGGAGCTAACACCAGACGTCCCGAGAACACGCAAGGTCAGTGTGGACTCGGGCAAGGGCCTGGTGCGGGAAAACATGGGCCTGAGTGCGCGCGTACTTTGCCGTCGCGCCGATTTCGCGTCGCGAATACCCTAGGTATATACACTCGTTTATACCTATCCTGCTACCGAAGCTCGAAGCATCTTGGAACCGCCAAGATCATTGAATTCACTCATATCCAACAGCCATCATGGGATCAATCGATATAGACGAAGTGCCCGTCCAAGTGCCGTCTTCTTTTGGCAGTGCCGACACTTTGAAAGAGCTCGCTGATAAATGTGGATGGCCAAGAGAAAATGAGCGTGGGTACAAGATTGACGAGGAGTTGTTTGGCCACGAGAGACCTATCCGAGTCATCCATATCGGTGCTGGCATATCCGGGATATGTCTCGCAAAGTTTCTCCCTGAAAAGCTAAATAATGCAACGTTGGTGTGTTATGATAAGAACAACGACATTGGCGGTACTTGGCTGGAAAACAGGTATGCACTTCGAATTGCTAAAAGGAATGCTGCGTTGCTAACACAGTTCGAAACCGCCAGGTACCCCGGATGCGGTTGTGACATCCCGTCTGTTAATTACCAGGTAAGATAGACAATCAGGTACCAATGTCAAGATGCTAAGAGTTCATAGTACACTTGGGCGCGGAATCCTAATTGGACACACTTCTACTCATACGCCGCTGAAATATGGCAATACCTCCGGGACGTGGTCGATCAGTACGAATTGGAAAAGTACATGAAGCTCAATCACGAAATCACTCAGGCATCGTGGGACGAAACCGCCGGAGTCTGGAACGTGACGGTGAAGAACCTCCTCACTGGAGACGTTTTTGTCGACACTGCGGAGATCCTAATCAACGGAAGCGGAGTCTTGAAGTATGTACCACGGGAAACCGCAGCCTATGGTGTTAATATTTTTGTAGTAACTGGAAATGGCCTAACATCGATGGATTGCGAGATTTTGAAGGCACGATATGTCACACTGCCCGCTTCGACACTAGCGTGGATCTGAGGGGAAAGCGCGTAGCCGTAATCGGGATGGGAAGCAGCGGTATCCAGGTGACGGCCGAGATCTCTCAGTATGTGGAGCACATGTACACTTGGATAAGGTCTCCAACGTGGATTACTGCTGGTTTCGCCCAGAATCATGCAGGTCCTGACGGCACCAATTTTGAATGTAACCTGCCCCCGGGATGATTTTTAGATCGAACGCTAACTGCGCGTAGACAGCTCGAAGCAAAAGCAATCTTTCGCTCAAGATCCTACCTCCTACCTTGAATATTGCAAAGAGATTGAAAGTGAGCTGAATCAGAGATTCAAGTTCATCTTGAACGGGACGCCAGAGTCCGCACAGGCGATCGAGGTATAGTCTCAAAAAGCCCATAGAAAGAAAGGATTCTGTAGAGTTGCGTTAACCTATTACCCTAGTTCTCGACCCAACAGATGACGAAGAGATTGAACGGTCGCGTAGATCTAGCAGAGAGGATTATACCTACCACATTCAACGTTGGTTGTAGAAGGCCCACAGTGAGTGGAAATGCTCCAGCCTACGATCGTATGAAATCTGACCTCTTGAACAGCCCGGCAATGGATTTCTGGAGGCTCTGATCCGCCCGAACGTAACTACATTTACTCAAGGCATCAAGAAGATCACTCCAAAAGGCGTACTAAATGAAGACGGAACAGAGGTTGAAGTCGACGTTATCATCTGCGCAACAGGGTAGGTCAACAATGAGAAAAGCGTTCAACTCTAATATCACCCAGTTTCGACACCTCCTGGGTTCCTCGAATTCCAATTATAGCAAATGGAAGGAATGCCCAGGATATTCTGAGAGATCGTCCGATCTCGTATCTGTCTGTCGCCCTCCCTGAAAGTAGGTCCGCTCATATGAAGTCCTTGGTGTCCGAGTAGCTAATGCGTCCGTTCTCAAAGTCCCAAATTACTGGACCGCTGTCGGCCCGTACGGGCCACTAGGTCACGGCTCATTCGTACCTCTCATTGAGCACGTCACAAAGTACATCCTGACAGCCGCAAAGAAGATGCAAGTTGAGAACATCAAGTCGCTTACGCCTAAACTCGATGTGTGCGATGCTTTTGCCGAACATGCAGATCTGTTCTTGAAGCGCACGGCGTGGTCCGGGGAATGCCGCAGTTGGTTTAAGCAAGGTCGGCTAGACGGGAAATTGAGCATCTTCCCGGGTTCCCGGCTTGTCTTCTTTGGTCTGATGGAACGTCCGCGATATGAAGACTATCGAATCCAGTATCGAAACGGTGACAATCCTTTCTCTTTTCTTGGTAACGGGTTCTCTACCAAGGAATTTGATGGGAGTGACTTGGCATATTACTTGGGGAGTGAAGAGAATCCGGGAGGAATGCTGAAGGGGAGGAAAAAGCAAATTGGAAGTACTACGAATGGGTACCACGTCATGTAGAGAAGTCTTTGTATCGTTACAATTAAACCTTTAATACACCCAAACATCATCAGACAATGTAATCATCGTAACAACTTGAGAAAATCTGGTAGACGGTCGTTACATACACCAGATCTCAATATCGTTGTCCGATATAAGTCTGAATCAGTTCATGCAGAACGCAATATCTACCATTGGAGACAGCGAGGCCCCAAAAATCGAAGTGGAGCGGTTCCAATCAAAAGAGATTTTAAAACCACATGACCAAAGTCATGTCGACATCTGGAGATACCCATATGTGACGGCAAATACAGCACAATCAGTGATGAACTCGCTTGACGTACGAGGAGCTAGTATTGATTATGTCATGTCTCAGAGGTTTACCTCACTCTCGTAAAGTAAACGCTGAAGGACACTATAGAAGATAGTAAAGGCCGGGGAAGCGTTTCAACTCCCAGCTGAATCTGACTCAAAAGATACACGGTCTTCGTAAGATATCAATCAGAGCCACCATTAACAGGCAGTACCTGACCAGTGACGTAACTGGCTCCATCCGACAGCATGAACAATACAGCATCTGCGATATCTGTGTCAAACGCCACTCTGCCCAGAGGGATCCTTGCTGAAAACTGTTCGACTCTCTTAGAAATTGCTTCTTTGCTTCCACTTGTAACGGTGTTACCCATCGCAAGCGGTGTATCTGTAGTCCCTACGATACTGTCGTCAGCAAGTAAAGTAAAACTATGAAGAACGATGAAAGTCATACCGGGAGCGACAGAATTGATCCGCAGACTCGGCCAATCCTTGGCCCAAGCTCTCGTCATTCCCAAGACCGCGTGCTTGGATGTACAGTACGCCGCGAGGTTAGCAATACCGCGCATTGCCGCACCACTGGTGATATTGACAATGTAACCCGCAGGTAGGGTCCTTTGCGACCCAGGGACCAACCCCTCCGAAAGTGAGGTCTCCTGACTCGCCATCCTTTTGATGGCCTCCGTTCCCATATTCCATGATCCAGTCACATTGACCGCTATGATCTTCGCAAACAACTCGTCCGAAACGATTTTGTCTTCTGCCGGGCATATGCCAGCGCAGTTGACGAGTCCATCGAGCCTGGAAGGAATTGCATCGATAAATTTCCTGCAGGCCTCACGGGAAGTTATGTCGCAGTTGCCAACAAAATGAACATTTTGTAGAGTAGTCAGAATTTCGGGCGGATTGGAGCTAATGTCGGCGATGTAAACTTGGGCCCCTCGCAGAGCGAGAGCTCGGACGATGGCAAGACCTATTCCTGAAGCGCCTCCCTGTACGAAACGACCTTGTGAGCGCTGGAGATGCGTCGATGAGGATTAGGTAAGGCGGAAGGACATACAGTGATTGCTATCGTCCGCTTGGCGAAAGATTGGTCCATCTTGGAAGAGAAAGAAGTTGGAAAACTAGGCAACCTGCGAAGGAGATCTCTTGGGAGTCTTCGTTATGAATGTGAGAACATGTAGCAGTTGATACTGAATATGACCTCGTTATGTCTACCCGTTCCCAATAAAGATGCTCCTTCTGAAGATGCCGGTAGCGGAAGCGATTATGTCATTGAACAAGACGCATGGACTCTAGTCTAGTTCGTTGTGCTAATCATGTTGCGCAGAATTCTTCTTATCAATCCAGCCCCACACAGGCCCGGACGACTGGTAGCACCGGCAAATGTGGTAGGGGAGATGCATCCGTGATCCGTGTCACAGGGCGCATCTGGAATTGCTGATGGCAGCTGGTCTGGAAGCCTTTACCTCCACCACCTCTCGGACATACGCATGCTCAGAAACCTAATCTCGTCACAAGCACACAGGCAGAGCTGAACTGTAGTGACTTGGAAGCTGCCCCCTCCTGAATGACAATTCGTCATCTACTAGTCGAACGTACTTCCTGCACGCCCGTGATCAAAACGCTCGTAACGAAAGGCCTTTCGGTCATGACTGAATCACGTCTTTAAAAATCATACGGGAAAGCTATATCCCTAAGCCCTCTTGTAGCCTGCGCAAAAGACGAAGATTTGCCCAGACTGACCATGTCCATGAGGCCGGCGAACAAATCCAGAATCTCCGCAGTGTTGCTCCGGGTAACGTCACAGTTAGAGCGGGAGTCCCTGCTCGGAAGATTCAGCGTACCACAAGCAGTATCCTCGATGCCATCACCCGACACGGTGCTGGCAAATGCCCACAACACCACTGCTGCGTCGTGCAGTCCCGCAAATGCCACCAAATTGAATTGAGCGCGTGCATTTGGTGCTTTTGCGCACTCACCCACAATAAGAGACCATATGGATACGGCGCGCTCAGCGGCGAATCGCGAACGTGACGACCGAAGCCAGCGGACGAGCAATCTCGAGGAGTTCGGGTCGGGAGCACGTCCGTCGATTAGTTTGTACTGCAGTTCGTGCAAATCCGTAGCAGGCGAGGACAGTCGCAGGTGGACAATGTGATAGACAATCAGCCCGCTCATCAACAGAGTGCGGTCTCGTTGGGACCGAGCGAATGATTTGACCATCGGTAGGGATCCCTCCCATTTACGCAACCCTGAGTGTAAACGCCGATACCCAGCATGCAGGTCGCGCATCTTCCTGCTAGTCATGTCGATGTGGTCGTAATCTCGGATCTCGGTCCGGCGGGAAACAGCATCGCAAGACTGCGCGGCAGACGAGAATGAGCCATCCTCGGGCGACTTGGCGGGAAGTGCTGTGCTTAGCTCGTCAGGCACAGATAATTCTCTGCCGCAGAGTCTCGACAGCAACGTTGGATTTCGAGAGTATTCCCAGGTAGGCCATAATAATCCCAAAGCTAATAACTCGAATCCAATGGGATCCATTGGTGGCAAGGTCTCTTCCCCGTCAAGCGCAATGTGGTATATTTCGGACGCATAGAGGTCACGTCCAGGCGTCCGGTCATTCTCGATTAATTGAATGCAGACCGATGGAGGCATTTTCTGTCCATTCCATACTGCATCACAAGATGGGAAAGCTAGGTCAATCTCACCAAGGTAGAACAGTGGCTTTGTCTGTAGCAGAAGGCTCGTATAGGCTTCGGATCGGTAAATTCCGAATGCCAACCTACGTCGGCTCTCGAGACGCAGCCAAACTGTCAGTCGTTCTTGGTCTGTCAATGAGCCATCCACATTGCGGAATCTTTCCATGCTAGCCGTCGCATAGGCATCTGAAAAGAGGTCCATGCGTCTTGCCTGAGCTGCAAGTAGGGTCCCCAGATGGTGTGCGTGGGAGATGGCTCTTGATTGACCAAAGTAGAGAGCCGCTATGCGAGAATGACAGCGGGTTTGAGCGAGCCAGGGAGAATCGTAGTCCGGGTCTCTCAGCTCTAGAGGCTCGACAAGACATGACTGGATGCGCGTGTGCAATTTTGTCCCGAATGAAACGGTTCTAATGTCACCGTACATGGCGCCTATGGAAGCTAAAACCAGATAAAGCAATGGATGAAGGCGATTTATTACGAGGTCTTGTGGACAGAACATTGGCCATAGGGGTTCAAAGTGTTTGAAAAACAGGAGAACCAGATATTCTAAAAGTGGCATGTCTTCTCTTTCGGTGTCATTGCTTATATCAAAGGCTTTGACGGCTTTCAAAGAGATGCTGTACCAAAAAGAAGAGCGGTCATGGTTGGGAGTGGCATCGCCCTTCGCCGTCAACGCATATGCCATGATCTCTTCGAGAAGCGAGGTTTGTTCCATACTGGCATCCACGTCCATTTCCTGCACTGGTGCAGAAGGCCCTTGGTTAAGGTTCCTAGACCTCTGGGAAGGAGGCGATGAGGGCCGCTCTAACTCATGGGCAGTGGCAAGTGGATGCATGTTCTGCTGGCTCCCTGTCTGGGGCGGTACAATATTCGCAAATTGACCTACGAGGTCTAAAGGTTCCGACTCCACAAGGTATGATGTCTCGTGATGCCACGGCCAGGAGAGTGAATCGAACATGGCGGGATCAAGGAGGATATTGGCAACGTTTGGACTCGCGCCTGCGAGCTGGCCACCTGTACCCCAGAGACCGAGCGAATCCTTTGAAGAGGCCATCAAATCCGCACTCGGGAACATTGGAAAAACATTGTGAATAGAGGGTTGAGTGGAAGAGGTGTCCGACGTGGAACCAAGCTCGTGGACAGCATCGCTGGATTGGTGTTCTAGGGATTGAGGCGAGGGCTCGCATCGTGCAGTGTGAAGTCCATAGCCCTGGTCGTCGAGCTGCATTGCGTCTACCGTGTTATCACTTCCTTCCCCCAAATCAGCCAAGTGACTGATGCGGCTTGTCGAATTGGTCAGACGGCATGGTTTGCCGACTTTGTAGCAGTTGTTGCATGGCACCTCACCGCTACATTTGATCTTCAACGCGCGACATTGCAGACAGGCGGTATGGCAGCGCTTCCTGCCCTCGGGTCGGTTGTCGTTTGTGTCCAAGGACGTCGCAGCGCCTTCGTGGGACCGAAGATGACGGGCCAAAAGGTCCCGCCGATAGAAGACCACACTGCAGTGCTCACAGACGTGTTGCTTCGTCTTTCGGTGATTGTGGGAATGCCGGGCCAGGGACGTCCGACTTGCATATGTTCGACCACATGTGCCGCAGGAAAACATGTATACCGTCGTCGCGATCTGTGTGAGGGACACCGGAGGGAGGAGGCGCCAGCCATGCAAGCGTCAGGACCCCCGCTTTTCATCCGCGCTCGAGCCTCAAGAGTGTCTACGCTGCCGCCACTTACGACGCTTGTCTTGCTGTCATTATCTTATCAAGGTTGTCTTTATCGAAGCAACTTTCAGCGAAGAGATAACAAGAGGCGAGAATGGTGACCTTCGGGTCGTCCAGACGATGTCGAGGTTCGCTTAGCGTCGTAAATGAACCCATGACACATCCCGACCTGGATACCAACCCAGGACAGAAGCAAACTATGCTGGACCGTGGTTCAAAAGCATTCGCGAGGTCTATACGAAGGAGCTGGATTTTATTGAGGACTACTCCACACCTCTACAGCCCGCGCCCGACTATACCCTGCCGTAATGCCCGTATAGTATATAACAACATTCAACAAAGATACCTAGAACGTTCCTTACGAAAATCAGCTCCTTCGTATACGAGATCGCAAAGGGACATTATCTTGGATGGCAAATGCCACCCGAATCTTTGGGTCTCGGACCGATTCCAGTCCACTACGCCGAAAGCAAAATATCGATGAGGCCGAGCCAATGTGGGGAAACAAGGCTCCTCGCAGCTCGCCAAAGCCTGGACTGGATTCTCCTATTCCTTTGACCACCATAGGATCTGTCCCGTTGAGAGGCGCATTGATACCGAGAGTCCGGGGTAGTTAGCTGGTCAACGCGGCTCAAGTGGTATCGGTCTGCTTCCCCGGCAACACTTTCCCGACCACTTCGACGCTTGGGATAGGACTACACTGATAAGCTCTCCGGGATAGTTGTATGAACTGGATTGGTCTGGAAGGGATGGTATATGCGCATCTTCAATAAATTCCCACCTGATCGCACGACATTGAAGACACACTTCTTCACCTTGTCACAGTCTGAGATCACTTTACCATGGGGACCATCAGCCATGACCACAAAGACCTTTCGAACCTTCATGAGAGCAGTCCTATTGAAGATATCGAGGCGTCCAAGCCGATCAACACTGTCGCTGCGCTGCACGATGATGAGGGTGTAACGGTTGTCAACGAATATACCGGCGAGAAGGAGTGGACTTCAGATGAGGAGAAGAAGGTTGTTCGAAAAATTGATCTTCGTCTTTTGACTCTTCTCACGGCATCATATGGCTTGCAATTCTACGACAAGACTATGATGGGTCAGGCAGTACGTGCTCTCAGCTGTTTCAGTACTGCTTCTCGATCTAATGCATGCTAGGCTATCTTCGGGCTTAGGACTGATTTGGAACTCACTGTTGGCAACCGCTATTCTTTCTCGTCTGCAATGTTTTACCTTGGGTTCCTTGCAGGAGCTGTGCCTGCTTCCTTGCTAGCCCAGAGATACCCGGTTGAGAGGGTCCTCTTTGCAATCGTATTCCTCTGGGGCGGTTGCCTTATGACGACTGCCGCATGCGACACATGGAGAGCCCTTTACGTCCAGCGCTTCTTTTTGGGCCTGTTGGAGGCTGGTGTGTCCCCTATGTTTATGCTGGCAGTAGGATCTTTCTACACGAAAGGTGAACAAGCCGTACGTCAGGGTGTATGGTACTCCAGCAGTAAGTGGAAATATCCGCATAATCTTACTACGAAACTAAATGTTTCCCACTAGCTGGGTTCGTCTCAATCTTCTCCCCGCTCATTAATTGGGGGCTCGGTCACATTAGTTCCGGTTCCCTCGCGTCCTGGCGCTATATGTTCCTTTTTGCAGGCGGCATAACTGTACTCTGGTCCTTCGTGCTGCTCTTCTATTTCCCGCCGGACCCCGTTCGAGTCAAAGGTTTCAACGAAAGAGAGCGCTATATCACAATTGCACGGTTACGAGCCAACAACGCTGGGGTGCGGAACACGCATTTCAAACGGGGCCAGCTTTGGGAGCTTCTGCTGGATATCAGGTTCTGGACGCTTTTCGCGATCGCATTTCTGAATCAGATACCGAACGGCCCCGGCTCCACCTTTCTGCCAATCATTATCAATGGCTTTGGGTTCAGCCAATTCAACTCTCTGCTGCTCTACATGCCATATGGGTTCATAGCTGGAATGGGCTGTTTCGGGCTGCCGTGGATGGCCACGAAATTTCCAAACAAGCGATGCTTCATCATCATTGGAGGTTATCTTACGACCATCATCGCGTGTGCGCTTCTATGGA
The DNA here is from genome assembly GCA_010405375.1 of Lophiostoma macrostomum CBS 122681. Classification (NCBI taxonomy): domain Eukaryota; kingdom Fungi; phylum Ascomycota; class Dothideomycetes; order Pleosporales; family Lophiostomataceae; genus Lophiostoma; species Lophiostoma macrostomum. The sequence goes on along the minus strand of MU004391.1, from coordinate 51,347 downwards.
AGCTTCCGAGAGACTCACAGGGAGCTTTACTGTTTGCAGTCTATCTCTTCCCGCTGTGGGGTGGCAGTTTCGCCGTACTTCTGAGGTAATCCTCCTTCTTATCTAATCTTGAAGTGCTACAACTAACTTCTCTTGCAGCTTGGGAACCGCCAATAATGCCGGATACACGAAACGTTCCGTTGCCTCGTCTGGACTCTTCGTTGGCTACTGTCTCGGCAACTTTGTAGCGCCCCTCTTGTTCAAAGCGAGTGAGGCTCCAGCATTTGCGAACGGCTGGACAGCCGTACTGGCATGCATATGTGTTGCCACCGGTTTAACAGTGGTATATCGTCAGCTCTGTATGTGGGAGAATTCCAAAAGAGACAAGGCTGGTATTGCAGAGGGGTTTGATCATGCATTCGAGGATGACCACACGGACAACACTAACAAACAGTTTCGGTACACTTACTAAAGTATCAAAGAACCCCGAGTTTGGGAAGCGGGTAAACTTTCGGATCGACCCTGCTAAAGTATAAAGTATGGCCTAAGGTGCTGGCAAAGATGCTACATTGCTTATACGCTCATTTAGAATGCAATACTGTACGGTCAATAGTCTTCAAACGAAATACCTTTTCAAGCCTTATGATAGCAATGCTTTCCTGGATGGAAAAGTGTGCACGAAGATCTACTCAGCGCCTTTACAGTGACTTGATCAATGTGATTAACACATGTTGAAGCAACACCGCGCCTTCAGCTCATACCTTCCAACAACTCAAGACATCATGACTGTCTGCTTTGAATGATTATCGAATTTGGAAGGTGTGTTATCACACATGACGGATGCCTTCCGGGCAAGGGTCAGGACAAATGAACCGACCATCCAGAACTGTTACACAATTCCATGTTCTTCTTATGTGAAGACAGCAACTCCTGAGTTTGCAGCTATTTGAAGTGTCTCAAAGGTTGGAAAGTGGCGATAAAGCTCTCTCTTTCGGAAAATCTGACCATCCCACTCTTCAAGAGTTCCCGCTACCGTTAGATCGATGTTAATACATACAGCGCAGAGCATGATGATCCAAGTAGAGGATTTGCGGTTGGGCATGGGAGCAAGTTCTTTGGCTGGGAGACACATGAAGGAAGCTACTCAGCTTTCAACGGCTACCTGAGCTGACGGGGAATGCGCGACTGATCTGTTGAAATTCCAATTCGAGAACTCTAGTGGAATACATTACAAAGTAGTGTAGTTCCCCAATGTACTAGGTTAGTAATAGAAAACTTGGACTAGAAACTCAATACTAAAGCTCAATATAGGAAGCAATAGTCAGACTACAATAATATAGTCAAGTCTTAGTAAGGAGGATTACAGAATAGAACTAGCTACTTCGCGGCTATCTCTACCTACTACTGAGGTCCTGGTACGAAGGAGCTGGTTCTTATCGAGGGATAGTTCTTGCACTTTTATCTAATGTCGTTAAGTGTTACAAAAGCATATTTGTAGAGTATAACGAAGCCCGATGCAGCCTTTTGAATGCGGACTGTATATTGGTGTTGAGTATTCCTCAATAAGCTTTAGAAACCAGCTGCTTCTAAGAAGTTCCTGACTCAGCCGCACAGATCCCACAGATTTTACTGTTGCCTAACCTTGGAAAACCAGATCGTTCTTTACACTCATCTGATTGAAAACTTGCCAACACTCTAGCCCGATCTTTCGCGCCACTACCTAATACTAGACTCACGATGCTACTTATTCACGATGCTGTTTCCTTTCAGACTGCGACCGTCTCCGACAAAGGAGAAGAGCCCACCGCCTCCGCCTCGTCCTCGACCCCGGGATCTTCCACTTATTTTCTGGCAGATTGAACGCCATGATCGCAGAGATCTCATCACTCGAATCATGCCTTATATGGCAGAGGTCCTTCCAAGCAAGGACACAGTACAGGCTGTGTTGAAGAAGTATCCGTGGGTTAGCGCGTTCATCGCGTCCGAAGCCGCTAGCACCGCCACAGACGACGACGCCACATTCAGCGTAGTCAGAAAACTTTTCTGGGAAGAGTCAAGAAGGACGACGGAGACATTGCTCGATGTGACCAGACTTTGGTTCTTTACACTCATTCGCTATACATATCGCGTCCGGTTCCTGGATGGACGCAGGGCGTCACGGATTCCTCTGACCCTGGAGACCCTCTACCCTAATCTGGACAGTGACTATGGATCCGAGCTCACTGAAGACGACGTTTACACCCTTACTCGCCTTCCGAACAGGTATGGCGCTTCGCTATATCGAAGCGTCTACAAAGCTGCCCGGAAGCGCACCGCCTGGAAACATTTTAGCAGAAGGATACTGCAATTCTGCATCTCTGTGGGTCTTGATCCGTCGTCTCGAGATCCTGAGATAGCACTGCAAGAACTTCGTCGCAGCTTGAGCTCCGGAAAGTTGCATCACAACGTGGCTCGCAAAGCCGAGCGTTTGATACCTACTTCCAGTACATTACGTGAGCCGGAGCCATCTTCGCGGAGTGAGACGGAAATAACATCGCTTTCGTCTGATTTACATGTAGAGAATCAAGACGACAAAGAAGAGGACCAATCAAGTCCCGTGGATGTTGAACAAATCATGGAGTCTCTTCGGACAGAGTACGATGGCCAGCTCGACGAGCTGCGGGATCGCCTATGCCACCTGACTAGTCGCGAACAGCTGTACGCAGGTGGCGAATCACTTCTTGCGTGTCGCTGGCTGTTGGAGCACCTACCGCCGAAATCGACCTACGGCGAGGGAGGTTACCGCTGGAAGCGCTACTGGCAGAAGGAGTGGGAAAAGTGTACGGGAAAGAGCCTTGAGAACCACCCACTCTCAGAACTGATCAATGAAGAAAAGTACAACAGAATTGGAGAGAATTTGTATAGAACCCTAAGCAACCGTCTCCATCAATATGGCGCTCGACGAGGCGAGAAATTGGATACGGACGTGCAGAAGGTGGTGGATGCTATCAAGCCAATCCACTATCAGGCGGATGGATCCATCGATTTGAAAGCCGAGAGACAACGATGGATCCATTGATCACATCAGAAAGCTCGCAATCCGTGTCGGTACCGATATAAAACGGATAAATTTGGTCCTCGATACCGCGACGCACTTCAACAATCTAGCAACGAGATGAATTGTTTGGGTTGGCTGAAGAGGGGAAAGCACCTTTCATATCGACTGCTGAGTAAAGAAATGGGATTCACGATTTGGGGTAGAATTTCAAATGCAGCTTTGGGTCTGGTGAACTGTAATGTTCTATGTACGAGGTGTATTCGGGGTCCATTCCTATCTAAAAGAAACAGGATCGATCGGTAGAACCCACTCAGACTCCAGGGATCGTTTCTGAAGATGGACGGCGTAAGGCCTCGATCTTTCTTAGCCTGATCTGTGGCCTAACAAGTAATTCATCATACGCATATGGACCTTGCTCCAAATCTCTCACAGTCGACGCATCTTGTGCAACCAAAGCCTGCGAGTGTGCACCCAAGTACAGTCTATGTCGACAGACTGGTAGACTCATTGTAGATACGTGACACCTCAGAACTTGCGCATAGCATCGTTGACCAGGTCTGCACCAAAGGTGGCACCAGCCCCATACACTGCCGCATTCCCGAATTTATGAGCCAGCTTACTTGCCCATTCGTGATGCTGTCTCCATGTTAGTCGTAAGATGAATCTGTGTTTGGTGTAGCGCTCACCTTGGGATTTTGTGGGTGGGCGGGGTTGTTGGGATCTTGCGCCTGCTGCGCAACCAAGGCAGGGTTGAACTGGGTGTTTCCCGACGCAAACCTGGTGTCTATGTACTGAGACTGCTGACCGTTTGGTTGCTGCTGTATTTAGTATCGGTATTCCCGTATAGACTTCCGAGAACATACGGGCAATTGGGCCTGGATAGACTGCAGCTGAGGTGGAGATATAGCTCCGGAAGACGCAAGGAACTCGAGCTCTGTCCGAATGGTTCCGAGCGAGCGAGCCGTTTGAGCTGGATCTGGAGCCATCTTGAAAGAGAGTACTTTCAGATGCCGACGAGGTAGGGTTGTGGTAGTAGTACTTGGCAGAGAAGACCGTGGTGTTCGGGCGTTGCTAAAGGAAGTGGGGATGTGTGTATGACGTCAAGGGCTGAACTACACATTCCTTGTTCCGCCCGTGCGAAAAGCAATTAGAATATTAACGTTTGTAAAAGCTCAATCATGACCTTATAAATCATCCAAGATACTGCCCAGTACTGCCCAGGTGCGATGCCCTGCCGGTGTTGTTATCAGGGATGCGCTACCTGCCTAGGTATATACACTGGCCCATGAATAGGCTCAACACCAACCCTGGAGACCTTACAGATGATGACATTGTACTGCTTGTGCATACTAATCCGAATGTATACTCAAAGATCCTGACACCCCACTTCCTTATTCTAGGTATTCGCTTAAACCCTTGATACGCTCTAAAACGGAACGACTGTCAATTTACATCCGATCCGACATGTTATTCTGGTGCTGTATACCAAACATTCTTCCTTTGTAAGCATTTGCACTGACAAGCAGCAAATCAGACATGCACGGTAACATACGCAGTATGCATCAGGATGCTCCATGAGTTGTCCTTGGCAAGTCTCTCTGCACACAGCAGAGAATGGACGGTCGCTTACACGATGGACGGGTATAGCGTTGCGCGTTGTTGCTGAGCTGAATTCCAAATCAGTAACGAACAGCTTAACGTTATGCAGAACAAATGAGATGTATAAGAAAGGTTCTTTTACACAAAATGAGAGTATTCCATTCCAGAGCATCCACTTCGGCGACCACTATCGGCGTACAATCATACACTCACCATCTCCATGGCTTTCAAGACCCGCACTCTGGCGACCATCACGGTTCCTGATACAGCCTTGATCACGGCCTGCATTGCCTTCACTAGGGAGCAGCTCGATGACCACGCCTACAACCACGTCATGCGCTCTTGGCTCTGTGGACAAGCACTTATATCGCATCTTCCTGCTATCAAAACTGAGGGCCTCGATCTCGAAGCTTACGCCGTAGGCATTATCATGCACGATCTCGGATGGTCCAAAAATCCCGACTTCATCTCAAAAGACAAAACTTTCGAAGTTGACGGCGCAAATTCCGCACGCGCATGGCTCCACCGCGAAGCAGATAATGACAAATGGGACAAGCACCGCATACAGCTCGTTTGGGATCTCATTGCTCTGCACAGTACGTAGACACAGTACGAAGTTCGCGACGTGAACACACCCCCTCTCAACATCAACACATGTGCTGACTTCGTACCCAATCAGCCACGCCGGACATTTCCATACACAAAGAACCTGAAGTTGGACTGGCGTGTGCCGGCATCATGGTGGATCTTTTGGGCGTCGAAGTCACAAAGGCAATGGTAGGAGAGCAGATGATTGGTATGACACAGGGGGAGTTTGATGCCATTGCTGAGGTGTTCCCGAGACCAGGGTTGAAGGGCTATGTCAAAGACACGATATGTGGCTTTTGCAGAGACAAGCCGAGTACGACGTATTGGAACTTCCAGGCGGGTTTTGGGGAGCGATTCGTGGAGGGATACGCCGAAAAGCTAGAGGAAAACAAGGTGATAGGCCCGTTCATGAAGTATGTGACGGAATGAGTGTGCCTACAGGAGCAGTGAGACTCAGACAGGTCAGGATGATAGATGGTGGTCAGGCGAAAGCTTCGTGGAATGTGTGTACTCTTCTCATTAATCGATCAGCATCGCTCTTTCCGAATTGCCACAACTACTCGTTCAATCCGTGAGCGGACCGCTATTTCCTCTGCTCGCACTTTCGTCTGCAGGTCCTAGCCACACAAGGATGAGTGCTACGGCAACGGCGCCCCATACCCTTCCGCGTGAAAGAAGTCGGCTGCAGAAGCCGCTCGGTTAGTGAACTCCTTACATCAACGTCTCTCATTCTTTCACCGCTGCTCCATACACTCCTTTTCAAAAGTCGCTCTTTGTCAACACTGCCATGACGCAGAACCCTGATGCTCTCCCGTATCACCCTACTCCGTTCATGTACAGACAATACGAGCTTCTCAACGTCCGTGAAGTGCATGATATCGCGCTAGTACCAAGTCCCGAGCAATGTTCCAATGACGGCGGGGCTCGGGCTAGAGTATCTGACGAAATGTGCGTCCCAGAACTCAGCTTCACAGCCCTGAGCCCAAGGCGAGGGCGCTTTTTCCATCATCTGAAGGACAAGCTCTATTATCCTGGTTGCCGACTAGCGAACCTCCTCAATCGTAACAATTGTCATGGAATACCAGCGGCCGATGATCAAGAAGACTGCAGGGTACCAGGGCAGTGGTCTAGTTCGGAGGAAAGCCTCGATAAAGATTACCCATCGAGCACGAACAAGTTGGTTCATGTGTGTCCCTGCGAACATGCACGTTTGGGAATGCACTTCGAAGGCAAGCATAAGATCCCTGGATCTTTTGAGCTTTCCGATCAAGCTCCAACGCTGCGCAAGACATCGCTTGTGGAGCACCAACATCATACAGAGCCACACCTTTCAATTTCAGACATGCTGCGAAACCACCACCATTCAGTTCGGTATTCGCACCAGAGCTTGCGCCAGACAAGTCGAGAAAGTTCACATACTTCGCCTGGCAACCATATCCGAGGGCGAGAATCTAGAGCGGAGTGGAAGTACAGGTCAGAGGCTAGAGGACTCGAGAGAGTGAAAGTCGGGTCGAAGCGATTTGCACTAGGACGAATCTTTGCCGTCGAGATTCAGCGGCTCGAGGATCCGAAACGAATGGCGTAGATGGAGCCGATGTCTCGTGGTGGCCGGTTCGAGGCTGAACAGCTGCTGTACGAAAGCTCTGGTCGAGGGTCATTACGCTGTATATACAGAGACTTTCAAGCACTCCCTCTTATCATAAAGAACCCAGAAAGCCTGTGAATAAGTCTGTGAACGTGCATATACGATGAGAGCCCACCGGAACTTTGTAGTTAGTAAACGTTTCCGCGTGACATGTCTCGGGGTGCTGACGGTGAAACCTTCTTGCTGAATGGGGCTAGACCATATTGGGGCTGGCCACCTCTGAGCTGGATGCCGCGGTCTTCTTCACACCTCAGTCCTCTTCCCATCTACTCGTCATCTGGATATCAATCGATGCTTCTGCAATGCGTCGCATGCCCCCCCTTGGCATCGTCTTCTTTTCACCTAGTCTGTCTCGAATACGCGTTGGTGGGATTACGCCTTTGTCGTTTCTCATCGCAACAGAGGGTCCGTAGGTAACTCTTGCGGCGCATTCTCATACACCTGTGGAGACGCATAAATCCCAGATCCCAATTCCGCTGGAAGCGTCCGTTCTGGCGCGTGCATTTCGAAGACCGTCTTCGAGGCCGTTGGCTCATTACCCATGTATGTCAACTCCTGCGCTTCTTCGGGCCCATATCCGGGTGTGCTTTGGAGCAATGCTTTCTCGCCCTCCACTGCGGAATTTCTCTTGCGTCGTCGCATAAGCACAAAAACGATTCCTGCGATGAGTGCAATTCCGCCTACGGCGCCGCCAACTGCTCCCCCGATCACGGCACCTTGATTGCCACTGGACGCAGGTTCAGGCTGCGTTGTATCTGTATTGCCAGGACCAGTCTTCGTCACTACGGTTCCGGATGCCGCGGTGCCAGTAAGGCTGGTTACCGTCATGGTCGCACTCCAGGAAGCTGGAAGGCCCGTGTATGCGCCAGAGGAAGCAGCTGGTAAGGAAAACGTTATCGAAGTAGTCGAGCAGCAAGCCTGTCCTTCGCCCACTGACTCGCAGCAAAAGGCTGCGGGTTTAGCCCAACCTTGGACGCCACACTCCCAAATCAACACATCGTTCTTCCGGAAGTCGTATGCAGAGGCATTCTGCTGTGTGTCTTGATCTATCATCAGCGCGTTAGTCGATAATCGCCCATTCACAAGGGTGTTGCATACTCAAGAGACAAACTGCAGGGCAAGCATCCGACCTGAAGCTACTGTCTGTACAAGCGCCGCGCACATATTCCACCCCAGTCTGCTCAGTCGCATCAATGATACATAGGCCATTCGACAGGCAATCCTTCGTAGTTTTGCAACAATGGCTGGCCGCGGCGTCTGGATCGCAGGGTACTCGATCGGGAGCTTCGTCTCCTCCAGGCCAGTAACATGAAGTTGCGCTAGCACCCAAGACTGCGGGTATCGTTATTACGACTGCGTGAACGAAAGAGCGAAGCAACATAGTTGTTAATTGAGACTCAAAGGGCTCAAAAGCTTGCTGAAGTGGAACGGAGGAAGCAGCAGTGCGCGAGGTCATTGTTTTGTGTTTTGCTTGCCAGCTTCTAGCGCGTCGTCTGCCGCTTAATTACTGAATACAGCAAAAGCCTCCTGAAGCGATGAGCTTGCAACCAAGGTCTATTTAAAGAATGACTTCAAATGGCACTCGCGTCAGATGTTCCTGCCTGAAGGAATACAATGTGCTAACAAATTCAGTAGGATGCCCGAACACCGCCTCTTGCGTCGGGCAACGTGCGCTAGTTCGTGTTCAATTGCAAGCACCAAAAGACCATTAACAAAACCAGAGATGGAAGACGAGTAAGATCTATAGACTATGGGAAAGCTCTTGGGCTGTGATTCACACGGGCAGCCCTCAGGTCTTGTGCGCAATATGATTGTCATTGGCATCTATCATCAACTTTACAGATCGCCCAAAATTCTGTGCTCAATCATGGCTTTGACGGGCAACACCAAGATAGAGTCGTCATAGCGTAGTCGAGTAGCTCTCTTCTGTCCAGGTACGTTCTTTTTGCGTCAAATGTGTCTGAGATAATAATCGCAAGAGCCCAAGGGAGCAATCCATAGAAGAAGGCGACAGACTATGCCTAACGCACAAGTGAAATGGATGACCAGGCTTGGGCAGAAGCTGCGCAATCATTGCGTACCGGTAACTACAAACACTGTCCTGGGGCGCTCACTCTGAATTCAATCCTCTTTCTTATCTCACACTCTCCACTGCTTCTGTTCCCTGCTTCAACTTACCAGTCCCGACCTCGAGCACCTGTGCTACTATCGCTATCGAAACATGTCCTCGCAAATGCAACCAGAAAACTCCACCCGCGACCAAAAGGTGGCATCGCCGAGGTAAGCTTGTAGTCGAATTGTACAATCTTCTAGTTGCTATGCTAAGTTTTCCTGTGCAGCGCCACACCCGAAAGCAATCAATCTGTTGAGATTTGTGAGGTACCCGGCGTGAGGTAGGTTCCTCATACATTCTACCACCGGGGTTTCAAGTGATTTTAACTTAAACAAAGGCGCTTGGAACATCCTTACTGAAATCCAGCTCCTTCGTAGCATAGGAGGGGCCTATGGGCAGAAGTAGTAAAGAAGCGGGTATCGAATCTGGATGGAACTGAAGCGTCAGTGAATCGACCTCTATCTAGCATAGCAATATCAGCTTCCCCGTGAATCCACCGACGCAAGTCCTTCACCATGTTATTATATTCCAACTTATCTCGTCCAAGAAAATCTTGTATCTATGGCAATTGTTCATAGGATCTCTACCAATCTGTACCTGTAAGATTACTCACACTGTATCACCTCTGCAGAATTTTCACTCATGGATATGAAAAAGGTTTGTCCTCCGGCTTCATTCATTATGCAGTAATATCAATGATACCAAGTCATTATCTGCATTTGGAGGACCATAAACCACACATACAAGTTCGTCTCCATACCGTCCATCGGTACAGATGCCACTCCATGCTCATTCATGATTCACATCAAGCAATCGCGGCAGGAGCGACCGGGCCGTTGCTGCCGTTGACTTCAACTGGGTTGTTCCTGCTTCTACCCGGACCCCGTCGCTCAACGGGATTCATGCTCTCGAACAACTGTTTCAATCGATCCTGAGCAGTCTCTCCAGGTTTGGCGTCTTTCTCTTCGTCGTTGTAGTCGTACTCTTGCCGCTCATCCAGGGACTCATCAGAGGAATCATCGTCCATATCGTGATCTTGTTGCCCATCATCAGGCTCGTTGTCGTCAACGTGGTCATCGAAGTCACCATCTTCAAGGTTACCATCGTCGACTTGCCTCTCTACATCTTCAAGTGTGTAAAAGAAGTCGTTCGCAAGCGCCGTGATTGCCTTCTCATCAGCGCCCTTTGCCCTTGACGGCTTCAGGTGATCAGGCAGCTCTCCGGGCGCATCACGCTGTGCGGCGCGAAGGATCCTCTCAGCAATGACCCAGCACTGGTATGTAGGTTGGAGTTCACAACCCTCTTTGCAAACTTTAAGATCGTGGGGATGGATGTGATAGGTGCTGCAGAAGGGAGGGGCGTCGGGATCTTGATCCTCCAACCAAGCGGGTTGGAGCAAGTCGTCTTTGATCCGCGCATGCATCATGCTTACAAAGTCATAGTGCCAGCCGTTCTCGGGAATCATCATGTCCTGAAGCCACTGTACTCCAGCTGTGGTGGACTGATTGAAGTAGATGTAATCAACCCAGAAGTGCCGGCCCGGGTCTGTGTCTTGGATGCTGCGAAAGAGTCGGCTGAGTTCCTCTACGTCTAACTCAGGCATACGGTTTTCTTTCGCAAGCATCAACCAGTGGGCTAGAACAAGCATCCGAACGTGGTTGTCAACGAGCTCAGATGCAACGCAGTAGAGGTCGACCAGCGCACCCATCGTCCAGTTGATCTTCTCGACACAAGGTTCACGCTGGACACTGCCATCCTCCCTCCGGAAGCGGGACAGCGAGAAGTCGTACTCGGGTAGCTTTCCACGAAGCTGTGGCGAGATGCAGTCGACATAGCGGGTCAACGTAGTGCGAGTGACGCCAATCATCGCGTTATCCATCGACAGAACCTGCTGCAGATTCTCTCGGTAGAAGAGAGAATTGTTTCGGATATCTTTCGTCAAGACGTCCACGCTGCCTACAGGATGCTGGTGGGCATTCAGAGCAGTAATGGTCGTCCACTTCTCGTGTTCTTTGGGCTCGATGGGTCGCTTCAGGTTGAAGTAGTTGTGTATATCCGCGGCTTCTGTGATCTCACGAGGCGGCTTGCAGGCACCGTAACCGTTGCGCCATAGGCGTTTACGCTTCTCCTCGACAAGCTCCTCAGCCGTTAGGAACGCTAGAGGATCTGAAACCTCCTCATCTTCGAATTCTTCCATCTGGCCATCCTGAGTGATCTTGATCTTGTGCGAAGCCGCTACACCCATGTTCCTAGGCTGGGGTTTTCTATAGATGATGTCTTTCGGATACTCTGGGTATCGCCGGCAGTACTTATCTTTTGCTAACCTATAACGCTTCTCGATAGCGGCATGTGTTACATGTTTGTTGAACTCTGAGTTGTAGAGAGAAGCAACTTGACTGTAGGGCATCTTGCCAGTCGTTTCGGAATGAGTGCCGAGAGGATCTGGCCTGTTGTTATCTCGTGTGCGAATAACGAAGTGGACCTGCCGCCATCGCTCCTCCTCTGACTCTTTCGGCTTCTTCGGCTTTGCATTATTCTTGCTCTTGCGACCAGGCTTGGGAGGTACAGCGGGACGCTCTCGATCCGAGTCCTCTTCGTCATCCTCATCCAAACCTCCGTCTGCGTCATCGTCGGATTCATCGTCACCAAGTACCCATTCTTCTCCACCGTCTTCTGCCGCGTCCTGGTCGAGTGCGAGTCGATCTTTGGAACCAGCGGGTTGATTAGTCTGAGAGCTTTCTGGGACTATATCTGCGACAGTGTGGCCAGAGTTGGATGCTTGTGGTGGACTAGGCTTCTGAGGCTTCCTCACGACTTGTTTGCGGGGTTCTGACCGAGAGTTAAGAACGTACGTCCAGCGATCGCGATTTGGCAGTGTCACACCTTTTATGTTACCTGGAGTCTGCGGTGGCTGAGGCACAAAAGCGGTAGCTTGATCTCCCCCAATCGCAGGCGACGCCCTAGACTTATGCGCTGGTACTCCTACTGGACGCTTAACAAGAGACGTCTTGATACCACTTTTGGTTGAAGTCTTACTTGAAGCAGGAAGCTTGAACTGGCTCTTTGGCTTCTGCGGAAGGGAAGCACCAGGATGGTGACCAGCTTGCACGCTCACGGCCAGGGGGTCAGTAGATTTTGCTGTCGCTGCTGTCTTGGATCCGAGGACCAGTGACGTCGTAATAGGAGTATGGAGAGCATCAGGTTGTTGAGACCTTTCTTGCTCTAAACCGGCAAGAGAAGATGACTGGGCTGCACCAACAGCAACACCTGCTTGATTACTCTGAACCGCACCAGATACGGCATCTACTGCGCGATTAGGGACATTCATTGAGAAGTCTATATCTTGAGGAAGCCTACCCAAGGATTTCTTCTGCCTCTTCTGGCCTGACTTGTTCGCACGTTGAGCAGCAGTCCCGGCTAGCTCGTGGTCGGTTGGTGCATCCGGAGCAGGCTGGTCGCCCTTCCGAATGAACTTACCAGTCTGCCTGTCGATATACTCCGGGTAGGACCTATCCATGACATCTTTATCTGGAGCTTGCTTAGCTCCTTTGTTAGGAAAATCGGATGTCGGGTCAAACGTACAGATTCCAGGCGCCGCCTCACGTTTGCGTTTAGCGGCAGGAGCATCCGACCCACTACCCTGGGCAGCATCCTCCAACGGGTCAGAATCGGCCTTGCGCTTAGGCGGCATGGCAAAGTTCCCTAATCAGCTGTCGCGGCCTGATGTCAATTGTGTCTTGCGGATGAGCAGATACAAGGGGAGTCAAGGCGAGATAGGGTCTTAACGTTGGAACCAGGCCTTGTGGTTTTTTGGGGTTGTTTAGTGGTGGGGTAGGTCAACAAGGAGAAGGGGACACTTATAAAAAGAGGCGGTAGTGATAGTCGGCCGCGTGGTTGGCAGCTGTTGTGTAGTTACACTGCGAGATGGTAAGGGGAAGCTAGGGAAGTTCGTATGGACGTGAAAGCGATCAAACATTGTATAGGAGGCACTGACCTAAAAACACGGGAAATGAGACATGTTATGGTCTAGAGTAACTGGGTGTTTTGACCCAAGAGTATGACTTAAAGCTCGACAGTGATAGCAAATTAAAAAACGTGATTAGAAGTATATGATCAGAAAAGTGTAGACGAAGAAAAAAAATCGATTTGAAGATGAGCTTGACATCATACAGAACGCCAAACTCCTGAACGCCAGACTCTAAAAGCAACGACAAGTACTAAGAGAATGGAAAGAAGTTTAAGGGAGCTGACTCGTACCAGTCGTCATCAGATATCCCTGCGTCCCGGAGACACGCCTTTTGTACAGTGCATTCAGATCCCATAACCTCTTGACCGAACTTCCCGACCTTGAAAGAAGAAATATTAGCGGAGCCCAAAACGAAAAGTGGCCAGCTTACCGCTTCAGAATCCCACCAAACTTCTTCCTCAGAACAGACCTCAAATCCGGTCTCCGCTCCAGCGTTTGCAAGAAAGTCCGAACATCACCAGCAATGTTCACAAGGCTGTTCTGCATTCTCGTAGCTTCCTTAGCCATGCCGCCCAGCTCAGTCCGAACTTCGTCGACCTTGAGCCCTTCGATATCCATGAGCTCTCGCATGGCTGCAAAAGACTCGCACTCAAATTGTGCGGAGTTGAGAGTGATATGTAGGTCGTCGGGCAGATAGATGACCTTCTTCGAATCAAGCGAGATCAAGTCCTGGAATATTCTTTGATACATTGTCAGGATCTGAAACGCATGATGGAAGTACCTGGACAAAGTCTTAATCTCAGACACCGTAGCATTGCCAACGTGCTCCATGCCACGCACGCGCTGCGACGTGGCGTTGAGCTGGGAAACCACATCCGTATTCTCGTTCTCAAGGCCCTCGCACACTTGAGAAAGCACGGTCTCAAAGTCCTGCGATTCCTGGTCAAGAACCAGGTATCGTTCCTTCGTTTCGGCAATCTCGCGCCTCATGCTCTCCAGCTCGACATCCTTGTCCCGCAGCTCGCTCTCGTTCAGCTCTGCGGACTCCTGGTAGAGCTCACTGAGCGAACAGTTCTCCTCGAGGAGTTTGACGACCCTCTTCTTCAACTGCTCGTTCTCGGAGACGACTTCCGCAACGCGCTTGTTGTGCGCTTGCTGCTCGATGTTGGAGCGCTCGGCGCGTTTCCAGCGAGCTTGGTTCTCATCGGCGCGCTTCTCCTCGGTCGCCATCAGGTTTTGGTAGAATTCGACCTTGTTGTTGGCCAGTTTCAGCTCGAGAATGCGGTGCTCGTGATCTTCGGGCAGATCTGCGACTTTCTGCTTCTCGGCCTTCAACTCCTGGACCAAACGTTCGTTGTCTGCCGCCAGCGCCTTCTCTCTTTCTTCGACTTCTTTGATGTAAGAGCGAGCATTGTTGAGCTCGGCCAGGTTTTGGAAATGATCCTGCATCTCCTGTGGTAGAATCTCCTCGATGGTGAGTTTGGCGGCTTTGGCGGATTTGTATGCCTCGGCAATAATCTGGCGAATCTCGCCGAGTGAAGGAGCTTGCAACATGCTGGAAATCTTTCTGACAACGACGTTCTAAGATATGCAGAAAGTGGACTGGAGAGGAGAAAGAGTCGTCGTGGCTTCCAGCCTGTGCTTGTGATGTTCGACCTGATCATTGGTAGATTAGCAACTATAGCTATATATGCATTCATTGCATTGTGCTTGCACATTGTGCGAATGAAGGAAAGTAGAGAGTAGAACGTTGTGTTTGAGCAGTACATTGTTCGGCTTGGATGAAGCACGAACAAAGGAATCGGAGGGCTCAGGCTGCGATAAGCTTGACGGGTTCGAGCAAACTTACCAAGTCGTGAGTGACGAATCGTATTCCATGTGGTTCTTGGGAAACCGTGGACAATTCCCGTGCTGTCTCTAGATTCATGTGGACACAAGGCTGTGCAGAATTTTCTACTACAAGGTGCCTCTTAGCGTAGATTTGCAAAATGCAACCCAGGTAGCGTTTCAACAAGTTTGCTAAGGGCACCTGTCTTCCTTTTCCCCCTCAAGAATAGTCACTGACCTTGTATCCGGTTCTTTAGCACATGATCCTGATGTTTGACAATCAGGTACATGTCGTATCCTAGAGACAATCAACTGAATACCCCAAGCAGATTTGAGATAGCAAAGAAGTTTGCTTACCATGCCTTCTCCCCATCTTTAAATCTGCCTTCTCGCCCTCAGGTGTCAGCGAGAGTTCCACTTGCATCTGACGCCAGACAATGGGGTCACTTACGAGTCTTACACCGATGGGTCCCGGCGAAGATGCTGAATCGAAGACCAAATCGGGCTATCTTGACAGCTTGAGTCTTGCTACCCAAGACCCTCTCTACTTGGTCCCAAAAGCCCACACCAACGACCCAGCCTACCTTGACAGGGCACCCCGACTTCTCCGCAAATGTATCGATGTATATTGGGAAGATACGCAGTTCGAGATGGACAAGAATCAGAATATCCATACCTACCCTGACGACGTACCTCAAGAAGCAGTCTATCGCTTAATTGCTTGCATATCCCCTGAGGAAACCCCGTACTTGCCACTCTATGACGTTCGGGTGAAGCAAGGAGTAGACCCAACACGCAAGAATTTGACTTCGGAGGACTTAGAGACACAGCGGATTGAGTGGACCCTGGATGCGCTGTGGGAGCTCCGTGATCTATCTAACACGCTTGGTGTGTGTCATCCAACAAATCTGGCCATGGAGAGGATGCTCAGCCAAGCGCGTAAACAGAAGCCGGACGTCTTTCCCTCCACCGGAAAAGCTTTCGATGTTCTGGACATATCAGTGCAGCGCTTCAATGATATCGCGGATAACGACGAACATTGGTTCAGATTCTTCGTGCGCGCTTTCACGCAAAGAGGGGAAGAAGGATGGAAAAGGTTGGAAAGGGAAGGTTTGACGACGTGGAATCCAAAGACTTGGCAGGAGATGCTGAAGTACTACATGTGCGAGACGTCGGGAGTCAAATTGCCGGGCGAGGGGAAGTAGTAAAGAATGATTGCTATGCCCGTGATAGTAGTATGTAGTGAAGTTGAATGAATAACGCAAAATGAGTGAAATTTGTCGAAAAACCCGCCATTTGCACCTCTTTGTCAGTGTATTTGCAACGAATAAACTGATCTGCTCGGACAAAGACGTGACAGGGCATTACGAAAGAGTCACCTTGCGTTTAATTTGCCCTGTAGTCGTCAAAGATGTTGCCACTCGCTTCCTGTTCGTACTCCAAGTCGGCCTGGAACTCCCAGTATAGCGCTTCGGGATCGCTCGCCATCTTGAACGTGTATGCAGCTGCTTCATCATCGACGTAGATCTTCGGGATGCCGTTGGCAGCAGCAGCTTCGACCATGAGCTGAATCTCGCAAGAGCGTTCCATGAGCGTGTATAGGTATGCTGCCTCATCGACAGTGCCACCGACAGTCTGCATCACGTCAATTGCGTATTCCCTTCAAGGGGAGTATTCAAGCAAGACAAAGAGATCATGAACATACCAATAGCCCATGATTCCGGAGCACCATGCCCTTTCCTTTCGGTCCCAGCGCCTTGGCCAACCTCTTACCCTCCTCCTCACTGAACACAATGCCTCCAAATTCTTCATACAGTCCCTGGGCCTCGCCGTAAAAGTACGTGACATCCTGATTGATCATCTCCAATTTTCGTCCAAATGCGCTCCAAGCCTTACCCGACTTACCATGCGTATGGCCTATGAACCAAACAGTCAGCGAGCCTGCTCATCTTCCTAGAGTAAGTAAATTGAGAGTACTTACATGCAGCATGCACATCCGGCCTTGCCTTGTGCACCGCACTATGGATCAAGAACCCCGCCGCATTCGCCGGCCTACTCAGATTCCCTCCCACCGGCTTGAGAATTCAGTCAGCACAGCACATCCCATTCCACAAAGAACCTTACAAACAAACAATCCGTGTTCAAAAGAGTACATACCTTCCCATCATAATCCACACAAATCATATCACTCGCCTTCAACAGCGCAAAATGCCTTCCAAGCGGGTTCGTCCAAAAGCGATCCGGAAATTCTGGGTCACGAACTGAAATATGGCCCGAGAGACCCTCAGTAAAACCCTTGCGCGCGAAGACGCGGAACGCGCCTGCCATGTGCGCGAGCAGCCATGTGCGATGTGTGGCGAAAGAGACAAAAGTTGGGATGGAGGGCAGACACACGCCCTGAGAAATGGCTTGGAGGGGCGTGAGCTCGTTGCGGGACTCCGAGGGCTTAGTGTCTTTCGTGGTGACGCTTTTGGTAGTGGGGAGGGTCTCGGTGATGAGTGGGATGGCGGAGGGTGCCATTGCCGCTGTGGTTTTCTTCGTGCTTTGGCGTACACGTGTAGAACCTCTTGTTCTAGGCGAAAGCAAGGCAAAGTACAAGGGAACCGTGGTGTTGTAAAAACAGGCTCGAAGATGATAGTTTGGTACGAGGTGTCGTGTTGCTGAGAAAAGTATGATTCGATACACGCCCTACGGCCAACAAACGGCCGTCATCGGCACTGTATTCCGGGTCTCACGCCGAAGAGCATCTGCGATAAGGAAGGTCATCCCTAAAGGTGGGGGATGGTCTGCTTGGTGAGGATCTTGCGGTTGGGACGACTTCGGCTCGTCCGCTGATACGCCAATCTCCAGATGCGGGGATGGATTTGTCTTTCGCGTAGGCTGTAGGCGCGGCAGACGCGACGCTGGGCAGCGCTGCAATTCGCGCAGAGGGAGGGTATACTAGAAAGGGGAAGGTCTTCGAGACGCGTGGCAATGCTCTTCGTTCGCTGCTATACATCCACAGAAGATGTGGGCTCAACAACAATGTAATTACTCAAGCTCAAAGCCTATGTACGCTAAAACTACAGAGAATCCGTCATCTAGGCACGTGATTACTCACTTGAATGTACCTAGGTATCCATCATACAAGCCTTTAGAATATGTCCTCCAAACCTTGATCCAACCAATTGATGTTTTTCTTTGCAACACCCTGCCTAACTTTCCAGTACTCGTGATTGAACACCCAATACTCTTCTCCTGTAGTCTCACACCGACCTTTTGTGAACCATCGGGGCACAAAGTCCTCACCCGTGGCTTCACGCTCCCGCCTCCTCTTCCTCTGCTTCTCCTCCACTCTATTTTTCTCCGTAGCCGCGAAATCGTATTCGCCGTCTTCCATGGCGCGCTGATCGGGCCGTAATCGAGTATCTGTAGGCGCAATAACTGGACGAAGTTTGTCCGGGACGTCGTTGAGCGTGACGACGAAGGGAGTGAGATTGAAAGGAATGCCCGTAGGTCTTTCGTGGCATTGCCAAACCAGGAAAGCCTTGTTTTCGCTACCCTTGTCGTGTTTGGAGCCGCCCTTGTCGAGTTCGGCGTCTTCGAAGCCAGGTGTTAACCTCGCGTAGATTTTGTCATTCCAGCGTCCACCAATAGACCATCGTACGCGACCTGAGGCGTCAAGAACTTTTCCGGCAACTTGATATGCGGATGAGGCTTTCCATCCACGAGGCTTGAAGTCGAGTTGACAGACTTCCCCCGTTGTCCAATTCTTGATTTCCATAAGTCCATAGTTGTCGACGGTTGGGTTGCCGGTGATGATGCCGATGACGGAAGATGTGACCTTCTTCCAGGTGTAGAGTTCGTCTTTGCCACCGGTAGAGGTTGGCCGCAAGCGAAGGAACCATGTGCCGAGAGGGTTGATGTCGAACGATTTGCCGTAAAACTTGGACTTCACTGCAGACTCACCCTAGAGACTGTTAGCTAGATGGAGACGTAGATGCACTGGATGAGGACGTACATAATAATCCCATTTCTTCGACTCCGCATACGCAGCGCCAATGGGAGGGTGATGGCTGACTTGTTCTATGAAGAAGCGATATCCTTTGTCCGGCCTGGCATACTCGTATGTTTCTCCCAAAAGAGGATTAAAGGGTTTTGCTACTCGGCCAATAGTAGACGCGTACTCAGAGGCAGCGAAGGCGGCTACGTAGAGAAGGCGCTCGGTGGAGTCGACTCGTTCTGCAGCAATGTCCAGCAGATCGGTGTATTCCATGTCCTCGGCCACGCGCTGTAGGAGTGACGTGGGTTCGTTGAAGGAGACGGGTAGTGTCATTTTCGTCATGTCCTTGCCGATCATGGACTTGAGGATACTCTAGTGAACGTTAGACTACGACTCCACGCTGGCGGTTTGATACTCACCCAAAGTGAGATTTTCGGCCTGTCATCGGCATCCATTGCAAGCCGCTTCCGCGGCCCGTCTTCATATCCTACAAAGGCTGTTTTGATCGCGGCGTATTTGCTCTCGAACAAATCTTCTGTGGACTGAGGAAGATCGGTATCCTTTGCACCAGGACTGGTTGCCGGAAGCTCCTCCACTTCGACTTCACCGGCGCCGACCGCGTCGAAGAACTCTTCGTCGTCCTCAGACTCGGACTCTGATATGTCCGCGACGATATCTGCAAAGGTAGCCTTTCTGCGCAGACCCTGAGAAGAAACTCTCCTCTTCACAGCGGCAGTTTCCGGTGCTGCGAGAGACTTTTGCTCCGGAGCCTCAGCAAAAGCTTCGTCGTCATCCTCTTCATGGGAGCCCCTGCGCTCGCCCATTTCGTATTCTTCTAGCGCTTCACGCAACGCCCGTTTGGTTTTCCTCCGTTTCAGCTCGGACTCGCCAATGCGGTTCTCGAGTTCTTCTTGCTCCTTTGCGACTTGAGCCATGCTTTCTTCCCACATGCGGCGAACGTTGGCCTCTCTGTCAAGCCGATACTGCCAATATGCATCGCGATCCTTTGATATTCGCAGGAGATCGCCGATAAGTCCCTTCAGATTGCCCACCGCCCCTTCATACGATGACAGAGCTTGTTCCATGAGTGAATCGGAGATTTTCAACGTCGGATTTCTGCTCTTTTCGGACTGCAATGCAGCCGACACTTGGGCCAGAAGATCGAGCTGAACCTTTGCCGATTGAGCAGTAATATTGAAGGCGTCCTTGTTTTGTGGTCGCACTTCGTGACTGCTGCCGTCGTCGCCGTAATCTTCGTCGTCGTCGACATCGCCCTCCAAAGTCGCGGTTCCCACATGGCTGACTATCTTGCCGAGGTCGTTGCCAGCTACACTGGGTTCATATATGCTATCAGGATCTTCGTTCAAGCTTGCACCTTGGCGAGATGCGCCATCTTGGCTCGTCAATGGGACGCCCAAAGATGTTGACGGGACCAGAGTCTTGGCGCTGGCCAGTCTGGAACTCGTGAGGCTCAATGCATCGCCGTCCTTTGAGGGCCGTCCTAGCTGTTCAATCTTAGCCTGCTTTAAAGCCTCTTGGTCGTTCTTGTTTCGCTTCTCCTCTTCACGGGCCTCGTCTTTGCTCCATTGAATGGCGTTGTTGAGAGCCCAGAACCACCTCTTAGCCTCGACTTGGTGGTTCGCTTTGAGGTGGTATTTGACAGAAGACTTGCCCTGGATCTCAAAACGTTGCTTATCCTGCGGGTCCATGAACAACTTGGCGATGCGCATGTTGATGGCACCGCGGCAAGCGGACCCAGTGTCGTCCTGGTGTTTATAGTAACTGAGCACGCCGTCTTCAAGCACGAACCACCTCAGTTTGTAGCCACTCGTGTAGTTGGTCCATTTCTTGAGGTAGCCCTTCATCTCACGTGACTCTTTCGCGCCCATGTTGCTCTCTCCTCCTGTAGTACCGGGCTGCGCTGCAGCGCCCGCAAGAATCGTCTTCTCCTGGATGCCCCTTTGTGCTGCCGCCGCAGCGGGCGACCTTTTGAGGATGGCGCGTGTGCGATCGTCTTTGGTGTAGTCCTGCGGCAGCTTCCCTTTGCGGTCCCGTCTGAAAGGGTCAGCGCCATTGAGGAGCAGCAACTGCGCGAGCTTCACGTCCTTGCGCTTAGCGGCCTCGTGCAATAGCGTACCTCCCGCATCCATAACCGCTGGGTCGGTCGCCAATTCGCCGCCATTGACATCCAACGTGTTCTTGATCCTGGGGTCCTGTAGCAGCTTCTCGATAGTCGCCGTGTCCCCAGACGCCACAAGCTGTTGTATCTTCTTGACGTTGGTGTCAATGAAAATGGACCGCGCGAGCTGTAGCTGCTGGAAAATCTCCGGAGTCCGCGCCAGGTCCAGCGGCGTCTGCCCGTGGTAGTTGGTGATGGAATCGTTGATATTCGGTCGGTCTAGAAGCATGCGCACAACGGGGGTCCGGCCGAGGGTAGCCGCCAGGTGGAGGGGCGTGTTGCCGTCGCGGTCGCGGCCGTTGATGTCGATGACCGAGTCTGCGGCGGGCGTCGCATTGGACAGGACGAACTCGATGACGGGGAGCTCGGCACACTGGATGGCCAGATGCAAGATTGACGTGCCCTCAGACTTGGTCGGCAGCGACAGCGACGAGCTGCTCTGCTCGACCTCTGTGGGTGCCGACTGCTCCCTGATTGCTTTCTGGATGGCCACCGTGTCGCCGTTGCGCAGCGACTCGAAGACGCGGAACAGCTTGACCGACTGCTCGATGGACGCTCCCTTGGCCACCGAGGGAGAAGCGGGGGAGGTAGCAGTGCCCGGCGAAGAGGGCGCCAGGTTCTCCTGCGTCCCCACGTTGGGTGGGCTGGCCGTCATGCTGGCCGAGAGGTGCGGGCGGTGCTTCGAGGCCGCGCGGTGGTGCGTGTGCGGTAGATGATGGTTGTGGTGCGACGAGTGCACCGAAGGCGTCTGCTGCGAGCTGAGCGATGTCGACGAGCCGGCCGCGTTGTTCTCGGTGTTGAGGTCTGCGACGTCGGTCCGCGACGACACGCGACTGAGCAGGTTCTTGACGCTGCTCGACTTGGTGCGCTTGTGCCTGTTGGCCGCTGTCAGTCCTCTGCTTCTTTTCTCGTGCGCGCTGACGTCGCCGGGCCTTGGGGTCACTCACTCTGCCATTTTGTGATTGGGCGAGCTGCAGCTCGTCGCAGCGGCCAAGCGGCGCGGAGAGGGGTACTTGGGTACTCGCGCAGTGTCAGCGTCGGCGGGGGTGGGCAGTGGGGATGCAAGTGGTGCGGACACGTGGGTTCCAGAAGGGAGGAACTTTAGGAGTGGGCGATATTTGTACGACGCGCGTGGTGGTATATTCTGAGAGCGATCGGAGCCCCAGTTTCCAAGGTCGTATTCCAAACGTCAACCGTGGCGCGGGGGTGAACAGTGAACGAGCCCACCCGTCGGACCAGACTGCCAGGGGTCCGCCTATCAGTCATCGGCGCTCAAGCTCCCTTCGCCTGATCGAGCGACACGCACGATGTGACCGCATAAGGCATCGCCGGGCGAGGAGTCGTGCACGCCGCCTTCTGGTGGTCCTGTCATATGTCGAATTTATTTCAATTGGACAGCAATGTTTGAGTATCAGAGCAGCGCTTGGACAGCACCGCCTATTAGCGTAGCATGTTCTACATATTTTACGTGCAGCGACCCTGCTACGAACTGTCCCCACCAACAAGCAGCACAACGCTTCCGAGCTGCCGGCGCAGGTCTTCCTTCTCCACATCGTGCGTATCTTCCACCTCTCCCCACTGGCGCGTCTGCCACGTAACCTCCGTACTCGTCGCTTCCGCAGCTTCCTCGATGCCAAAGCGGCCTGCATCAGCAGTCTCCCGCCCATGAGCAAATGCTTCGCCCCATTCGTGGATGAGTCGAACTCCCACCAGCAGACTCTTCGAAGCCAGCACGGCCCGCTCCAAGCCGGCAAGCTCGAATGCGGGGAGGCCTGACAGCCACCCGCGCACTACGTCCTTGGTCATGTCGGGCTGTGAGATGGGCACGATGCTGTCGGGTTCGAGGATGGGTTTGATCTCCACGCCCGGCCACACGTACGTGGTCAGGTATGCGATTATGGGCGTGGCGACCTGGAGCTGGAGATCTCGTAATGAAGTGCTGTCCTGTGGAGCGTCGTGCATATTCGTCTCCGGCGCCCAGCATAGGAGCGTGTCGGTTGCAAGGTAGCGCATCAACATGTTGATTATGTCTGCTCTCTCCACGTCCCCTTTTCCGATGTCTACAGCGCGGGCAGCAAGCGAGGTCATGGGTATGTAGTGTAGATGCAGCGCTTGCTGCGCGCTCACGAGCAGGTCCCATTCGAGCGCAATGGCTGTGGCGAGTTGGTGTTTCGAATGCGGTATCGTAAGGATCTCTTTATTCGGTGTTCGGACTGGCCTTTTGTCGAGGAAAACTTGCAGTCCGTCTTGGAGGGGTCAGCATAATCGTGTACACTGGACAAGATGCCAACCTTCTGCCTCGAGGACGGTCACGTCCTGCCAGAAGCGCTTTTGCAGGACGCTCTTGGGTTTGGACGGCGCTGTCCGGATCTCGCGTGCCCGCTTCAGGAGCTCGGCCTGCTTCCGCTTTCTCGCGACCCTATCCAATGCGTCTGATGCAGCAGGTGTTGGTGCCTCCGGCGGGGGCCCGGGGACTGAAGGTTGAGGAAGAGGCTGCGCGCATCGCGGCGCTGATGTGTGGAGACATTGGTATAGGGGCCTGGGTGCTCTTCGTGGGATACTTCGCTGCAGACTCGCCATGGCTGGACGGAATGCCTCCATTGGCGCTACACAAAAATTACACAGCGGCGAAGAACAGAGCACTCAGATGAATGGCGTCAGGATCGAGTGAAGCATCTCAATCGGATGCTGCTAGCTCCTCCGTAGCGAATTCGATATGCGCAAAGCTCGGTTCGCGCGGTGGCTGTCTCTCTCCGCGTCGAACAGCTGTTGGCCCCTCGAGGTTCGTCACATTACGCTTCTAACGCCTGCCCAGCTAGCAGCTTTCTTCCAACCAGCCAGCCCGAAAAGATTGAAGTGCAGGCCTCTCCCCGTGATGATGCGCGTGAATGGTCGCCCTTGTCCTGACAGCAAACCCGCCAGAACCTCGTCCACCGCTCCCAGCGACGCCGCTCCCACAGAATTCGGCCTGCCCCGCCTCGAGCTACCCTAGCCGTCGCATCAGATCAGAGCGCATCCCCGGCCTCCAGCAGCCAGCATCGATGCTGCCGCCCCGAACCTGCGCCGCCCCATCTTCTGTAGACGCCATCTTTCATGAATCACGGCGCCTCCTCGACGGCCTCTGCGAATGCTCCTGCTGCTGCTGCCCCCCCGTCCCAGCCGAAGCCCATCCGCTTCGTGACGAACCATGACGGCCCCTACGCGAAGCGGCGGAGGATCAACTCGGCCTGCCTGACATGCCGCCGAAAGAAGACGCGCTGCTCGGGCGAGCGCCCCGTCTGCGGGACTTGCTCGCAAAACAAGCACGAGTGCGCCGGCTACGGTGCGGAGCCTGATGCGAGCCCCATCGAGGCCTTCAAGGAGGGCAAGAAGCATGCGCGCCGCGAGAGCAAGAGCGATGCGCCTGCACCTGCCCCTGCCCGCAAACCACGGCCTTCACTGTCCCATGTGTCGGCTACCACGTCGGTGAACTCGGACTCGTCGACTGCCCTCCGGGTGCCCAAGCTCGAGCACGCTGCTGGCGCTCATGCCGATGGAATTTCCCACGCCGCTGCACGCCCCATGGGGGGAGACAGTGGTCTGAGCTTGAGCACGCGCAACCGCATGCCCTACTTCCGCTACTTTGGCCCGACAGCGATAATGCCAGGCATGAAGCAGATGGTTGTTAAAGTTCGTGGGAAGCAGCATTCTACGGGACACACAACTTCTGACCCCGTCGAATCCTCGCCTGGTCAGCCGCCATCCGTGGGCTCGCCTCCAGTTCCAGAAGGCCATACGCCGGTCGAGATCCCTGTTTATGACACTTCCTCAGTGTCTCCGAGCCCGCTCATCACCCATCTTTGCAAGCTCTTCTTCACCCACCTCAGCTGCAGCTTCCCTTTTCTGCAGCGGGACCGCTTCATGCGGGATCTTGAGGAGAAGCAAGTCGATGCCATTCTGGTCGACGCTGTCTGCGCACTGTCTGCTCGCTTCTCCACACACCCTCTGCTGACGGGTTCCCCTGAGTCGCAGAAGAAGCGTGAAAGCGAGACCAACCCGGTCCACCCTTCCGAGTATGGCCAAGCGTTCGCCCAAAGAGCAAAGTCAGCCATACCAGATGCCTTCCCCTGTCCAAGCGTCGCTGTCGTACAGGCAGCACTTCTCTTGGCCTACGACGAGTTCGGCGCGAGTCGCGACAGCGGTCTGTGGATGTACCTTGGCATCGCCATTCGAATGGCTCAGGATCTCGGCATGCAAACGCTCGAGGGACTCAAATACGAAGGCCGTGACGGGCCAGTACCCATGTCCATAAAGACCGATGTCAATGGCCGCCATGCAAGCAATCCCGTATATGCGGGACCTCACCGCAGCCAAAGTACCGGCTCGGCAGAAGAAGAACAACGCGCAGTAGAGCGCGAAAGGCTCGACACCTTTTGGTCCATCTTCTTCCTCGACCGCGTAATTTCGTCGGGCACTGGAAGACCAGTCACGCTACGCGATCAGGACATTGAAATCGCGTTTCCTTCCATAGACGAAGTCGACCCATCTTCGGGCTGGCCGTTACCCTTCCCTGCGCTAATACGAATCATACATCTCTACGGCAGGGTTACAGACCTCTTGAACAGTATTAGGGAAAAGGCTCACATAACGGAACATCTCCGAAGACAGCTCGATACGTTGGAGTTCCATCTGACGGAGATATACCAAGGCCTGTCACCAAAGTTGCATTTCAACGCTGTCAACTTCCAGCATTATGTCAAGATAAATCAGGGCACCAACTTCTTGCTCCTGCATTGCTGGTTCCACACACTAATCGTGCTTCTGCATCAACCAACCCTCCTCAAAACTTTCGAAGGTAGCATACAGCATCTGTCAAACAGTAGCAGAGAACTATCCATGTCATCGGCCAAGACCGTCGCAGACATCCTGGCGTTCACGGACCTCATAGATGCTCGCACCGGAGTCGGAAATCCATTCACAAGGTTTGTACTCTCCTGACTGATCAAGTGACTCGGGCTAATGGAGTCATAGCCAGCCTATATACATTGCCGCGTGCGCCTTCTTGAAGGAGACTGCACTGCATTCTGCTTCATCTCAGCCACATTCTCGGCCCTCCTCTCCAGGAGCAGGCGAGTCTCGCGAAGCAGAAAACTCTACGCTGGACTTTCTCGATTTTGACAAGCCCATGCATGGCTCCCATGGGGCGCGGTCTCACCCCACGAATGACCTTGATCAGAAGCAAGCGCACAAGCATACGTTACTCGCTTCGGCTGCTAACCAGAATTACCAACGCTGCTACAGAGCACTGAAGACGATGGAAAAGTATTGGGCCGGTGTGAAGTACATACTGACTGTTCTTGACCAAAAGGCAAAGGGAGTAGGAGACCCATTATTGTACACACGGGAAGAGATGGAGAGCGCGTTGGAGGTTCCAAGGCCCGAACCGTCCTTCACCAGTCCTGGGTGGAGGAGGAAACTCAGTTGGGGTACCTATCTGACCGCCGAGCACCTCGATGTCGAACAAGCACCCAAGGTTCCTGCTGCTATTCGCAAAGGCGCGCGGACACCAACAGTCCCCGGTTCTCCGCTGCCGCTACCAAGCCAAGGCAAGTATTCGAATACACTCATCTGGTTTCGCTAACACATCGTTCAGCTATTGGGTGGTCTCTTACCGGCACGATGAATTCGCCCTCTACAAACGTGGCTGTGATGTACACGTCTGACAGTAACAACGCACGTGAGGCCAAGCCAGTCGCAGACACTACTCAACCCTCCATCGCGTCGGTCTTGTTGAATTCCTCCTCATCGAACGGACCCCATGTCAAGCTCGAAGATT
The DNA here is from genome assembly GCA_010405375.1 of Lophiostoma macrostomum CBS 122681. Classification (NCBI taxonomy): domain Eukaryota; kingdom Fungi; phylum Ascomycota; class Dothideomycetes; order Pleosporales; family Lophiostomataceae; genus Lophiostoma; species Lophiostoma macrostomum. The sequence continues at coordinate 24,616 of MU004391.1, read as the reverse complement.
CTCTTTCGATACCTTCGCCATCTTCCTTCTCATTGCCGGCGGCCCAACAACCATTCGATCCAACCACAATGCCTCCTCCGCCATCTTCGAATTTCAATCCTGGATCCACTCGTGACCCAGTCCTAGTCTCGGACGCAGATCTACTCCTCAACCTACATTCTCCATATTCCTCAGGTTCGCCGTCTCGATCTAATATGCCCAATCAACACTCCCTATCAGCAATATTCCCGCAAGGCGCTGGCTCAATGTCACATCAGCAGAATCTTGGACAGGAGACTTCACCGACTGGTTTCGGCACATATCCAACGCCATCAGAAACGTTTGGAGACATGGTCATTGATTCACAGGATATTGACATGTCAGCGCTTGGCGCAGATATGATGCCGTGGGACCTCGAGTATTTACCCCATGAGCTTATGTTCTACAGCGACAATGGCTTTGGCGTTGAAGGTGATGGGAATCAAGAAGGAATGTAATGCGTATGAGTCATGAATTGGGACTTTCTCCTTTCCACGGCGTTTGATGGTGTTACAATGGCGGCGGCGGTCTGTCTTGATACCTGTTTATTCCTGTCTGACGTCATGATTTGGGTACGATATTTGACTGTTTCAGGCACACCATACTCAGTAAGCCCTACGACCAAGCGAGCGGGGAGCTTGGGTACATAGATCTTCCAAGTGCAGTCTTGTATGACTACATTCTCAGTATGAGGCGGCAGGTTGGTCACCTTGGATCTTTGGGTACATATATCCAATTTGGAGTTTTCCATCTTGAACAAGGATCCTAGTTTCACGCGTACCCTGTCCACCCATTTGGCATCTCTCAAAGGCACAACAGTGCCTCCTGTTCCCCGAAGGAAGTTTGTGTCGTTTCGCATGCCAGGTGAGTATGTGACAAAGTCTCTATCGTACGAAAGGCCTGACGCTCAGCAACGGACCACGGTCAGACAGATACCACGCAAACCCAACACTATAGTGGATTTCGGTTGTCTAAGGGCTAGCATGCTCATCGCGGTGCTGTAACGGCAGTCGGACCTAAGATTGTATCATGTGTAGGAACGAATCGGTGAAGGCCTGTTCCATTGAAGTTAAGTGCCGCTTCCTGAAGCCCATTATACACAAGCATGGCCTACGAAGCCTCTAAAAGCGATCCTTTAAACGCCCAAAGATCCGTTACGAGCTCAGCTGCAGTAGCAGCGACTATTCCGGGAAGACTGGGCACAAATCATACAAATAATGAGTTCTTCCACAGGGCACTAGAAATCGATACGGCATGATGAATGCCGAGTCTGACCGAAACAGCTAGTCGCGCGAGACGACATGGGGGAAATGGGTTTTCCGAGTCATGGCTACCATGGGAAGATATAAATCCACCCTCGCCCGCGCTTCTCGAGACTCGTCATCCTCTAAGATTCAACAACTTCCTGCGTCTAGCAATCAAATTCCAGTCACAAATTCTATATACTCATTTACTTACTTCAAACCATCTCAACATGACCGTACAAGATGATATTCAGGGTAAGGAACACCACACAAATCTAGCTCTCATCACTGATTAACCTGATGACAGGCCTCACGAAGGAGGTCTTCGGGGATCACAGGAATTACAAAACTCAAATCACTGGCAATGACTTCGGGTACCTCGTCACAACATGCGAAGACAAGGGCAACGGGCAGGTCGGGCCCATGATCATAGAGTCTGCATTGAAGGATACTGAGGATGGCGCTTGGGAGGATATGAAGGCGCAGCTGGAGAAGAAGAAGAAGGAGGAGAAGGCATAGTGTCTGTCAAAGTTCAGCCAGCATCAGATGGATGCGAGATCCGCGCGAAAGCTTAGCTCCCACTTGCAGAGGTGAAGCCAGAGGCCGTAGAGTTGGAGCTGTGCTAACCTCAAGGATATATTTGAATTCTTCGTCAATCACTCAAATATGAGACCTAAGGCTTAACGAAAATTCGGACGCATGAGAATGCTGGCTAGCGAGAATCTTCAGTTGTTGCTGCTGTTGATGGATTTCCATTCAGACTCTACGTGACCGCACCCACGCTACTGACCAAAGTAGTCAGTGCCCTGCGAGTCGAATAATGGACATGGATACAGTCTCCTTCGGATGGACGTTCACTTACCAAACTGAAGCTAGTACGTAACTAAATCCTACCTGCCACACCCGAGTAGCTACCTAGGGTATATACGGCTTGGAATCCTACCTCGACGGCTTTGCGGCGCAACACCCACCGCGTACCCGACTATTTAAGGAGACAAATTATTCTACTCTGAGCTTTGCACTCTGTACATTTTCAGTCTCTTCGACATCGATCTTGCAAAACAGGTCGCCAAGTCCAGGTTCTATCATTCCACTGCGGCTAACCAACTTCGCGATTCCCCGCCATGAGTCTCGCGGTCCCAAGCAAAGGCCGACGCCAGCTAGAAGGAGCGCAGTACCGAGGCACTGTTGAGGAGATGAGGGAGATCGATAGGCTTGAGGAGGCCGTACATGGTTTGTTGCCCATGTGCCACATTCGCTCCTACCCTACCCTACCCTACCCTACCCTACGCGCCGCTAGCCCTTCACTCCACATTCTCGTCGCGATGCTAATCACAGTAATCGATCAACAGAACTAGCCATCAAACTCGGGTACGGAGAGAAACACAAAATGACAGCACGAAAGGTTGGAGGAAAGTGGACGGTCATGCTTGATGATGAAAAGGATAAGACATGTGGAGTGTTTTCGGAAAAGTGGGATTCGCTGATTGAGGCGTATCAGGCGCTGTTGAAGAAGTTGCAGGACGATAAGGAGAGTGATTAGACAGATTAGTTGTCTGGAGAGCTATCGGTGCTTTCATAAAGATCCTCCCGCACCTGTAAGCAGCCAAGTGCGGGGCATGAGGTCTGAATATATAGGAACGCAGGCGTAGAGAAGAGTACGCCCAGCTTTCTCGCCGTAGTCTGCCTCACGGGTGTCATACTGGTGTATGCCCCCCCTCTAACAATTTCTATATAGAATTTAACAGTCCTGTAGCTATATAGCTAGATTCTAGGCTTCCTAATACAGCTCTAGGCTAGCTTGTAGCAAGGAATTCGAGTATTTCCTTATTCCAGGCCACGTGGTGGCTGCGTACAGGTGCGGGAGGATCTTTATGAAAGCACAATAAATAGACGAGCTGATCGTTTCGAGCCGAGTGCGCAATCTTTCGTCTCAACTTTCAGCTTGCTTGGCATCCGAAAGAGATCCATGAAAAGAAGACTCGACTTGGGCTGCGACTTAGTCACCGTGCTCTCCCTTCAGCTTGGATTACTCTACGTACCATCTACTCAGTAATGTATGCGTAGAAGTCTGGGTGAGTCATTCTATGCTTACCGTTGACTGAGTCATTCCTTCGAGACTGAGTCACCTACATACATGACTAATGATCCGTACGAGTCTGACAGCATGTCACGTTTTGTGTTGCGACGGCGGTTGATAAAGCGGTTACCTGACCGCCTTTACATCTGCATTTCCACGCCCGCTCCGATACTTCAGTAATGTATCGCCTTGCATAGATACAAAACCAAAGAATACTACAATATCTTCCGCATAGAGGAATGTGTATGTCCACGGTACAGCTAGCGATTTGACTGCAAGCGGAAACGTGACTAGTCTTGCAGCCATCAAGTCTGAGTCTGCCCTTGCAAGACTCATGCGCAAGTATATAATGTTTTTTCCTCCGTCAAGGTCGACTTTCTTTCCTACATTCCACTTGCACAACTCCAAAAACTGTCCTTTAAAAATAATAATTCCCTACTTTGAAACCCCATACCACATTTCACGCAACCTCCGACTTTGAACATTCCCTGGATCTGTTCTTGAATTAGACCTACGCTCTACAAAGAACATATCTTGAACACATACACAAACGTTCCTCAATGCCGGGAACCATAACCGATGAGCAACGGAAACGCATCAGTCAAATGGATGCACAGGTACCAGATGACCTGAAGATTAAGGTCAAAGGTATGTCACAATATATACACCTTTTGCATAAATCTGCAGTATTCTTACATTACAGAGTAGAGCTTGCACGCGCAGTGTACGGTACTCACAGGGCTGATGTGACCAAGCGGACATTCCTCGTCGAAGTCCAAACAACCCAGGGCCATTATGCTATCGATATCATGGATCAAAGATCCGGTGGACCAAAAATGCACCTAAACGAGTTGAAGTTCAAGAATAATGTGCGCAAGTCATGGGAGGACGTTAGAGATACGCTGGCCAAGCAGACGAAGAAGACTACCACAGCAGCCAGCAACACTGCCAATGGAAACACCTCGCTCTTGACGCTGCCAAAAACCCCGAACCTGCGGGCAACACAGACGGAGCTGGATCGCGGTAGAAAGGAGGAAGATTTTTCCATCTTCAACAATGTCTCTCACGCGCCACCGCGAGGTTAAGGTTCCGGAGGATGATCGATCGGAACGGCTTTTGAGAACAACAGACTGTTCTCTCGGTGTATTGAATTTCTTGGCCGGGACTTGAAACGGATTGCTGGACTGAGATATTTGCGGTTGGGTGGTAGCGACCATGTTCTGCTGGGTAAGGGGCGTCTCCTGTCATGTAGTTTTTCTTTATTTATCCTTTCTCTACTCTCATTTTCTTATCTTGGAGTCAACGGATTAGGGTGGATCTGTACATATATGTCAATACAATTTTGCCTTCGTCATTTGAGTCCATAGCAGAAGTTGCAGAACAAGAGATCAACCCACTACCCGCCTAAGACCACTCTTTGTTGGAATAAGACAGCTGCAAGATCTTGACCTGCACAGGGTGCCTATGTTGACCTAGACATACCTACGACCAATCCCTTCTCTGTACGTCTATTATCTTTCTCCTTACTAGCTGTCTTTGCGTCGGTTGACTGGATTTATCTGCATGTATGCAAAATCAACATAGCCCCCCCCTCCCTCCCTGCATCGTAAGAGCGATTTCGATAGTGAATGCCATCGTCAAGTGTTGACTGTGACTGGCAATTTTGTGAAGGCGAAGCTTTCACCACAGATGCGTCGCTCGTGAATGATAGTTTTGGTGTCCTCACTACATCGTACTCCAAATCATAAAGCATAAGCTCTCCTAATCTTTGATGTTATTGACATTATCCACCTACTCTACAGGACCAGATATCTAACCAGGGACGCCAAGAAGACCTTTCAATACCTACCAGTGTCAAGGACAACACACTAACACCTCAACATGGCAGAAGACCTGCGCAAGATAAACACAACCAGTGATGGCAAAATAAACCCACCAAAAGCCAACCAAGTCTTCCTCAGCAGCCACATCTCCGGTACGCCGCATTCCCCTACTAATCTAGCAAACCACTCATCATGCTAACGCACTCTCCAGACACAATAGTAAAAGCATACGACATACCACCAGACAGCACCTACGGCCTTACATACTTAATATCAATATCAACCACCAAGGGGTCCCCCACATACGTTTAGTGGAGCATACACGAGTTCAGGAAGCAACATGTCCTGGCCCAGTATACAGCGGAACGGGCGATTGATCGAACGCCTGCTCTGGTTATGAGTGGTTCGAGGGATCCTTGGGATGTTATCGAGGATTACTTGGGCTCTAAGATCCAGGCGAGAGAGGCTGAGGAGAGGAAGAAGGAGAGGAAGGTGGGGAAGGAGGAGATGATTGTGGATTATGTGTGTTGGTGAGATTGCTTGTAGTTGATTTTGAGGATGATAAAAGTGCTATGTGGACTGCGGTGCTGGAAGCTGTTTGAAACGACTAAGAATAGCTAGATCGAATCTATGATAATGATCTTGAGTGGGATCAAGAAATTGTCAGTCCATTCCATCATCAATGGGGTGATATCTTCTGTGGGAATGCCTGGAGATGTTTTCGTTGACGGATCCTCCACAGAACAATTATGAAAGCTGCCACGATATTCAACGAGTCGATGAATGGTAAGCTATGAAGGGTGCCTCAATTTTACAGGGAAACCAGGTGTCAGAGCGGCAAAAGTTCAATCTGGGCTACGGATCATTCTATTTGAAATGGTGGCTGCGGCGTAGTCAACAGGTCTGACATCGTCAGTGTTGGTTTCCGAAACAGCCGAGAAAACACTGCCCAGTGCCGCCAGAACCTGCGCGTGATCAGCGATACCGATACCGTGTCTTCGGGATGCCTCGAGCTCCAACCTGAGTACAAACCGGCTTGCGGTGCGGCGCGGCGCGAGTACTGTCACTTGCCTGCGATGCTGACACTCAGGGATCCTATGGTAGGCAGCACAGGACCAAATGGTCGAGCGAATGTTCGTCCTGCCCTCGAAACGTACCTGTTTCTATTTCAGACATTGCGAGAAAAAAATGTCCTATAACTAGCCACAGAACTGCGTCGCTCCTGTCGAGACAAAAATCGATCTATCAAGGATCAAAGGAATTCGGATTCATCGAGGGAACGACATACTCTGTCGCTTACTCTATTATCGCCATCGCGCTGGAGATATCCATGGTAGCTTGCAGTGCATTCGCGCCTGGATTCGGTCTAGTTAGCTATACCTGGGAAGTGCAATCATTGCAAGTGATACAGGAAATAAGAGGCTTATGCCAATGGGACGCATTTCCAGCACGAACACCTCGCACGGCGTGCCCGAGAAACATCAGAGGGGTGCTGGCCAACCCTTGGTTTCTCGACCCTACCTTTATGCTACGCCTTAGACGGACAAGCCCGAGCTTACGTTCACGCGGATGCGGCACGCTGGAGCAGGGAATCATGTAACCATATCGACCTCAAGGGTATGCGTTGGTGGCGGCCATGAGGTACTTGTCGTAGATCCTTGTAAGTCTGCGTGGAGGCTACGGTCCTTGCCGGCGCAACTTGAGTCCGCATCCGCAGGAGATGCGCCACACTGAGTACTACACCCGCAAAGACTGCGGACAGTCCCAGATATCGAAATGAAAGCTGCACAAGCTGTATAAGCCCAATCAGCTGCAAGGCGCTAAGCGTGCACCAGCTAGCTAACCTTGGAAATTCGTAGAGGGCGTTCGAGCATTCGCCCCACCGCACGTCTCAATATCGCAGGAGTTCACCACCTGATCCGGTAGGTCCCTGACATGAGGTGCTCACCAACGCCACCTCGGCGAGGCCGCAGATGAAGTCGTGAACGGAGCACAAGGTGGTGAGACCCTTGCATCCCCAGCCTTCCCAAGAAAACTGACAGCGTTGCGGCCAGCATCCGGTACTCTGGTACCTCTCTAATAGGGAGTACATGGTTGCAGGGCACCAATCTCCTTGGTAGAAATAGATGAGCTGTAACTTGCTTTTCCGGGGTACGCGGGGCGGCGCGTCGTCTAACCCTTGCTCAAGTGCAAGGGATGGCCGCGTGAGACCCCAATCTCATCCGCTCCTGGCGAGGGTCCAATTTATGCTTGTACACTCTCGTCCCTTCCCTCCGAGCTGGGCCGAAGTCTACCTAGTACAAGGATTCCGAACGAAAATGACCCTCCAAGTCGTCGCATGTGGTGGGACAGGGGAAGCGATGGGTGTGCGTGAATTAGACTTCCGCTGTCACGCTGCAAGAGACCCGATGCGTCGTGCTCCCAGGCTTTCGGAGACGACCGGCTGTGGGCTTCGTCTCCCGTGTCTAGGAACCACAGCTATTGGTGGAGACTGACTGCGTCGTGGAATGGCAGGGTCTCGTGTTGGCGGCTTTCAGCTCTGGCTGAGCGGAAAAGCAAAGTCTAGGTAGGCAACCAGGCCCGCAGGGCGAGTCCATACGGCTGCCGTCTTCGAGTTGGCGACTGGGTGCGCATGAGCGTTCCGTTAGAACGGTCTGTAGAATCCTGGAAAGCGTCGTTACGTAGCTGGCGAGTAGAAGCTCTTAAAGTCTCCCCTCCTCGAGCTCTGGTGGGCGCTTGCAGCTAGCTTTAATGCAGAGGCCCTGGCCGCAGCGGAATGGAGCTCGGTACAGGTGTTGCGCTGCTGTATGTCGCCAGATGCGGGCGTCGATCATACAGGATCTCGTTATGGATGCAGCATCGTCGCCGTCAAACGCGTGGCGACGTGATGCAATGTGACGAGATGTGATGAATCTGAGGCGCTCCCTCAATGCAGACAAGCGTGCTATGGCACGTCGATCAGTTCCCACGGCTCCGGTTCCTGGGAGTGCTTCTCTTCACGCCACATCGTGATTGACTCGTGTGCAGCGTCCAGGGTCATGATTCGGCGCCTTGCAAACTCCTCCGAAACAGATATTTTTGGAGCAGATCGGCAGTCAGCGGGGGAAAAGCATGGCGATACAGTTCTTGGTGAGGCTGTCGAAGCAGGGGAGCAGAGATCAGAAGGGATGTGTGGGTGGAGAATGGCTGAGATATTTGGTGAGGGAAGCGCATCCTGGACGTCACACAAACTACTACGGTAGTGTACCAGGACATCACCCTCACATACGGAGCAGACATGCCCAGGTGGAGAGAAATGAAGCGTGTAAGGATTTCTATGTTTGCCACAGCACGTAGGCTAGACTCTGGCTGCTGCCCAACCAGAAGGCCCAACGCGCGCTGACTCGCGCTCCGCCAGTCCCGTGCCAATACCAGCCCCAGCCGTTCATGACAACTGTAGCTCCACACCAGACTGTGCCGTCTCTTGTCCTTGGGTCGACAGAGACTCGTCGAGGCCTAACGGCCCAATTGCCACGTCTCCTGTTCTTGGGACGTGGCTGTAGCAGACCCAAATGCCCAACCGTTCCATTCATCCTTCCGCGTCCTGATATCATTACAATTCCTCACTCACAAGGGTCCAGTGCCTGCACCGACCCAAGTATTAGAGTCTCGAACGCAAAAGCAACGATAAACCAATGCCAGAGTCCACAAAAATGCATAAACCCTCTTTTCCCAATGCGCCAACTCTTTTCCCGTCATCGTACTTGCGCGGAGCGTCTCCCGAAGACCCATGCCGCGGCGCTTTTCCTTGATTACCCATCTATAGCATAAGCCCAAACCAGGATAACGAACAGGAGATGTCGCTGAGAAGGAAGGCATCGTGCCAAGGGGCCGGCCGCCAGGGGGGAGCGAGTTGGTGGACGTCGGATTTGGTAGAGTATGTGTGCCGTGAGGTCCGTATTCGTTCCCCATACCGCAGCTAGCAAAGTGGCGCCCCTCGACGTCTACATGGGAGGATGGAAAAAGTAACAGGGAGGATCAAAGCCCCACTGAAAGCAACATGCTCCAAATGTATACATGAGAACAAAACAAAGGAAAGGTAGAACGTGACAACGCGACAACGCTTCGTAATTCGAGGAAAAACGATGAGTGGGGTAGCGGCGCTCGATTGTAAAATTGGAATTGTCGCGGCGGCTGCGGTCCATGCGTTACGGGACGGCGGCGTCAATGAGGCGCCACCACCGCAAGCCACGGAGATCATCGCCGCGACCACAGGGCAAGCTGTTCAGCGTCTGCGAGAAGACGACGCAGCAGGCAGACGCTGCGAGGAGCCGGGTGCAACACCAACTTGTTCCCAAAGGTCGAGGCAGGATGTCAGCACTGCGGGGGTCAGCAGGATGCGCCGAGAGGGGGGCTTGGGCTACGCACTGGCAATGATCTCTTCCTCCCAGACGCCCATCTGGTAATCGACCAGGCCGTGCTTCTCCATGTTGTCGCAGCTCTTGATCAGCTGGGTGCCCATTTTCTCGAGATAGTCGGGCTCAATCAGGCTCTGGGGCGGCTGGGGACGTTGCCCGCGCTTGATCATCTCCTGGGCCATCTCCTTCTGCTTCTGCAGCGTGGTGAGCCAGCAGTTGTTGAACTGCTCCCACAGGCGGAGGCGGTCCTCGTACTGCGTCTCTTCGTCTCGCACTAGGCCTATAGTCAATTCAGCTGCTCGTCCCTGCCGGCCCTGGCGCAGATACTCACCGAGCGTCTCGGCCCACTGCAGCAGCCAGTCGGACAGGCGGACCAGCTGCTCGGCGGCCTCTCGCAGACGGCCGTCGCGCGTGTGCTCGAACGTCTTCTTGAGCTCCGTCTGGTACGTGTTGTAGAAATCGTCGTAGTCGCTGCCGCTGGCCTGGTCGCCGCCGCCGCCGCCGCCGAAACCAACCTGGGCGTGCTGCTGGTAGCCGCTCTGCGCGGGGGCCTGGTGCGGGTTGGCCATGGATGCTGCGGGATAGGGCTCGCGGCCTACGGAGGCTTGTGGTGCAGAGTAGCCCAGGGACGAGTACTGCGAAGGCACGTTCTGGGGCGCAATGGCCGAGGCAGGCGCGCTCGTGGGGCCTTCCTGCACGCCGTAGTATTGCGCCTGTGCGACGCCGAAGCTGGTGCTGGCTTCGTACGGCTGTTGCACGCTCTCATACTGCGCCTGTCCTCCCGCGGCCGCCTGCGCGCCCGGCACCCCCGTGTACATGACGCCCTGCCCATACTGCCCGTACTGCGACGCCCGCTGGGGCGCCGGTTGCTGCTGCTGTTGCGGCTCCGCGCCGTACTCCTGCGCTCCGTACGAGGTCTGGATCGTGGGCCCAACGAACTGCTGGCCTTGCTCGTAAGCGTATCCGTACGGCTGCGAGCCGGCTCGGCTCCCTCCAGGCGCAGACGTCGGCGGCTGCTGCGCGGCCAAGGGCGTCTGTCTGAAGCGGTCGGGTGCGGAGGCGCTTACCACTGGATACTGGGCCTGCGGTTGGAGCAGCGTGCCCGGCTGGCCTGCGTAACCTGGAGGATTCTGCCGCGGCCGACGGTCATTGTTGTCCATCCCACTGCCAGCCCGGCCTTTGAGCTGCAAACTGAACGGCGGATCGAGGGCCCGATACGCCAAGGGCGACACTGGCGGAGTCGCGTAATTTGCCAGCTTGCTGGCTTTGGGGGGGATTCCGGTGAGGCACGCCGAAGGGAGGAATGAAGCAAACGCGCGCGGTGGGGTACGGTGAAGGTGCTCACACCGAAGAGACACTCACGTCCGCGGCAAAGAGAGTTGGGAAGAGCGGGAGTGAAAAGTGAGGCCTGAGGCGGGGAGCAAGAGATGACGTTGAGAAAGGTGCGCTGCAATCGCTCCAAGTCCAGACGAGTGAATGTATATAAACACGGCCTCCACCATCCCACAGCACAGCCAATGGAGCCCGAGGCAGCAGGAAAAAGCAGCTACCCAAAAGCCTCACTGACGCGCACGAGGATCTGCAAGGATATCCTCAGTCCGCCGCGACGAGGATGTTTGGCAACGCTGAAGGCAAAACCCGGAAGCCGGACTCCCGATGAGGAAATGTTGGAGAAGACGACGGTGAAGAAGTGGTCCAAGCTAGACACGTAGCCAGTCAATGGCAGGCCACCGCCCGCAAAAGCAAGCCTGGAAGACCCTGAATGAGATGGGCGCACGCAGAGGTGTGCGGCGGTGGGTCAGGCACGGAAACGTCGTTTGTAGGGACCTTCCTTGTTTCGACTCCAGATGCCCAAGCCTCGTCGGGCGACGAGAGGCCGGTCTAATGGATCGTCTCAGACAACTCAACGCCTTTGTTTCGATAATCTCTCCGCAGCCTCTAGATGCGCTGGCGTTCGTCACGATTGAGGTGCTTTAAGCGCACAGGACGGCAAGGCGCAGGTGCTGAATGTAGTGAAGCGTTCGGTCCAAGTCCAGACGAAAGTGCGACAGTCCTGGCAAATTGGTAAGCCCGCACACAGGGCCCACGGACGACGGACGATGGTCCTGGGACCGCGCTCAGTAATGAAAAGAGAAGAGAAAGGCGTAGCCACCTTCGCCCGGCGACCACAGCACAGTCAAGAAATAGCGGCGTCACCAACAACAGTGCGCGGACCAGAGCTGGGAGAGGCAGCAGGAGCGTGGCGCCTGGTGCGGAACAGATGTTAGGGCTGGAGTGGGGGGAGGGAGCAGGTCTTGGGGCAGATCTGTGATGACGATTGAATGAAGGCGCAAAGTGAGGGCGGCAGCCACATTGGTATGGTAGGGCATGAGGTAGAGAAGAGCGCAAAAAGGAACTAGGCGGGACGCCACGCCGGCGAGGAGCAAGGTAAATACTAGGGCCCGGCCGGCTGAGGGCAACAAGAAAAGGACAGAGAACGAGCCAAGCCGCGATGGGGACGAGGTACCTGGAAGGTGGGTGTGGCTTTGCGCCGGGGGGACATGAGGGAAGGTCGACCAAAAGAGGCGCGTGGATGAGCTCGATGACAGCGTCCTGTACCTTGCAAAGTCTCCGATATCCGATAAACTATGGCGGGGCTTGAGCTAGCTGGCATGAGGCCTTGTTAGCCACGGTTACAGATCGCCCTCGATCTGCAGGCTGGCTGGGCGGTGGGCAGGCCGCTCTCCGCAGGGCATCAGAGCGGGAGGACAGCAGCTGCCGGTGCATGTCGGATCCCTCTGTCAGCAGCAGCTCCTCGACATCCCTCGCAGCGTCAGCGTTTGCGCTCTTCATGCGCGGTCACAGAGCACAGCATCAGTGAATGCTCTCGGTCCGGGCCCGCCGTGCCTCTGTCCTCCCCTCTTCGCCATATCGCCATGCTAAGAGCTTCCTCCGACGGGGCATCTCCAGCTGGCCTTGGCAACCACACGCTCCAAGGCGAAGGCAATTGCTGTCTGCGACGGCCCTTACGCCCACAGGCTCCGGAGCCGCAAAGGGGGTCGCCAGTAAGGAGCCACCAACAGCATGCGGTTGGCGGTCCCGCCCGGCAGCGTCGCAGAGGTGTTTCATGCACGAGGAGGTTAGGCCGCTGGCGCGCGAGGCGGGGTGCTGATTCGTTTCTCTGCTTGTCAAATCATCAGACGTCTGTCCAAACTCTTGCAGCGTCATCACCTGGTGGCCGCTAGCGGAGGCGGCGAGGGCTGACATGCCTGGAGAGGCCCATGCGTTACGGGTCTGGGAACGGGACTCAGGGGGCAATTTCGGCATCGCTCGCCCAAGACCTCGCTCATCTGTCTGCTGCGGGAGCTCGCAGGGATTGCACACGCGTAGGCAGATCCCTCTCCACTTCCCACAGCCTCACTCGTCGATCCTGAAGCAGGGCGAACGACTTCGCTGCAACCTCAGTGGTCGCCGCGCTCGGTTTCGCATGCCTCTTCCCCAGAGTCCAGAGTGGCGAGCACGGCAAACGCGACCTCGCAGGACAGCAATGTTACCATGCGTAAAGTACCAGCGCGTCGTTTGCACAAGACCAAACGACCGACTAGCTGCCAAGTCGGAGGCCTTCCTGCACGTCTAACTGGAGCGCGCGTTGAAATGACTACAAAGCGTTCCTTCCCACCACGACGCCAACGGTACTGCTAGTGCGGGCACTTGATACTCGCGGCGTGGTTATGGCCACCAGAAGTGTCATCAAAAACACAAAGATCTTGCACGCACGCGTGCTCCACGCCAGTCCCATGTGGTTGTGTTATTTCCGACCGTTGTCGCACAGTTCACGTGGCAGGTGGCAGGGGTCTCCTGAGAGCGGCGACCTTGTCGAAAATCGCAACACCACTAGAAAAGCGAACAGAGACGCCAACCTTCTTGCTCGACGAGCAATCGTTAAATGAAACGGGCGGCGTTGAAAGTGGTTCGAGTGCGGCTGCGTTGCGGCGTCATCCGATCCAACGGCGATCATAGGGCGGCCCTCGCACGTCATCCGATACGACAACCTTGCAACGAAATTGCAGGACGACGTCGAACACTTTGCTTCTAGAAAGTTTCATTTCGTTCGAGAAGGCTACTAGTAGGAGTGCGGCGCCTCTACCGCACCAACTGACTTCTGCTTCTAAGATTAGTCTTGTGCGACCAGAGGCATACATGTCGAACGCCAGGACATGGCAGCATGCTAATGCGAGACGCAAGACAGGGCGGTATTCTTGCTTTGCTGCCAACTAAGTTTACGCCAGCGGGCGATCAGCAGGAACGGCCGTTTTCCTGCTTCTGGTTCGAGGATGCAACGTCGAAGCATATCCCCTGGTTTTAGCCGTTGAGGCTGCTGCGCTTAATTGCCGGCGTCAAGATGTGCATCGAAGCGAATCGTCGCAGGACCGTAGGGCGAGTACGTTGATTGGACTGCTATTGTGAAAATCCCCAATTGGATCTTGCAGTAGACTGATTCAAGTTCTTGATGCGGTGCTGCAAATTGACAAGGTCGGAGCAACAGCTGTTCTGTTCGCCTCCGTCTGCCTTACTCGCGATATTGGCCACCGTGCTTACATACGACGGACCGACTACCTCGACATGACCTGATTTCTAGACAAGGTATCGCGAGGCGCGCCTCACCTTGCGCGTCGCATTGTCAGTTGGCCAAAAGAAGGTGATCGCCCCCTTGCGATCTGAGCATGCTATCGACGCAGGGATTATGACCCCGGTTCCGATTCCCATGCCAGCTGCGGCGTCGAAACCCACACTCGAGATCACGAACTTGTAGAACAACGTCCCGAAGACGATCCCGCGTCAGCTCTGGACATGCAGCGTCACTTTAGGATCCAAAACATACAAGACGCTCACGAAGCGTCGTGTCAACACACGTCAGCGACCGTCGCAGGTTGTGCTCTCGGCTGCTGGGATGCGTCAAGGCTCGACAAGGTTCGGGAGAACAGAGTGTCGTGACTGGCTGCCAGGACGACGAACCATTCTGCTGGGTAGTCAAACTTGAAATCTGACCAGGTCCCCATACCTCGGCATGAAGTCTGCACGGGTCTCAATGGGTTTCCACTCTGGATCTCGCGACAAGTCACGAATGCTTGGCGTAGAGCTGCCCTGCTGAGCACAGGTCGCAAGCTAGGAACCGCTTTGAAACCCCATTCGACCGGATTTCTGGTCGGAGGAATTTGGAGGTCCACACTGAAAGCTTGTTGTCTTTGGTCGACAATATCAACATCTTGGGCAGAACGAGGACTTTGCACGCGGATGCCCATAATCTACTCGATACCCGGTTGAGAACTCGTACTCGGTACATTCGCCTACGCTAGCTGTACATGTGGCTTGGCATACACACGGTAATATACAAAAGCCAGAAAGCTCAACGCTTGACCCAGGTAGGCATCTTGCGCGATTTGACATGGCCCGGCTTCTTCCTTTCAACCTTCCTCGGGTCACGGGTAACGCATCCAGCTGTGCAGAGATAGTCAGCGTGTGATCTATGCGGAATAACATTCGGAAGGACCGCTCGGCAACACATGTGAGGAGTACACGGGCCGTCGACGGAAACACGACGACCAATGGCAAGGAGGTGGTGACCAAAAGCACGCTAGGAGAACAGAGCAGGTGTGCAAGATGTGCAAGAAACACCGGGGATGTCCGACTCACCTCGTCGTAGTGCTGGCTTCAACGCCGGCTCGTGGACCATCAGCGCCTTTGCTACGGCCAAGGTCAATGCCTCTGCTTGTCCAGTGACTCCGCCGCCGCTAACCAACCCCCAAACATTGTACTTGTCCAGTCTTTCTGTAGCTTTCAGCGCCCATACTGCGCTCTCTCGGTCGTGCAGTCGTCCGAAGAAGCTCGTGATGGACTTGCCATTGATCAGCACCTCGCCTTCGCCCTCGATGACCCATGCAGTGGCCGACGAGGTCTTTCTGCGGCCCACGCCTTTGGCCCTTCCCAGCTCATCAATAACCGCCGGGTTGGCCTTAATGTCTCCAGGTTGGCTGGGCTTCTTGTATCGCAGCATGGCATCGCGGACCTCCTGGGGCATCAGGCCCGGGTGTATGCAGTTGAGACGGCGCAGAAGATGCAACATGTTGTGATAGCGCATGTTCCTCACGGGCTCGTTGGTCATGACGCGATACTGGTCGATGGTCTTCCATATCACTTTGGGGGCCTCGGCTTTCGGAATGGTCGGCAGGGTCGCGTTCCTTCTCAGCAGCGCAAGCAAAGAAATGTAGTCATCGGTGAAGGTCGGTTTCGCGCTGAAGTACGAGGGCGATGCTGGGACGATGCGCAGGGTCTTCAACAGCCGCTTGCCGGTGAAACCTTTACCTTGCTGCTCAAAGTCAATCGGAGGGGCGGCCGTGAAGTTCTCCTGGCTCTCGACAATCTCGGCGGGCCGGGGTGCGGTGGTGGACAGACATCGTGGAGCTGCAGGACACAAGCTGCCTCTGAGGCTCTGTGTTGCGCGTTCGCATTGCGGCCGTCGTAGGCCACGGAAGGCCCGGTGGAGGTTTCGCGGCAGCTCTCCCCGCGCCATTGCGACCCGAACTGAGCAGCAATCGATGAATACACCGGCGACGATGATTTTCTGGCGTGAGGCTGCGTCGGGGGACGGAAGCACTCAAGAGAACAGCCACGCCAAGGCCGCTAGGCCGGACACAGAGGGCGGAAAAATCGTCAAGACACAGAGGCAACACACCCCACTCGCAGCCCAAACAGCACTTTTCTGCACTCCACCCACACCGCACACAAACAACCCTCTGCCTGCGAACGGCGACACTCGAGCTGCACATTCATTCGCGCGAACCGCTACCCGCAGCCATGTCTTTCGGCAAGCTCTACAGCTACCCCGTGAGTGCCCCGCGGGTTGAAACGCCGCCGCCCATGGTTGATGAGTCCTAACATGTGTCCTGCAGGGCAACCCGCGCACCACCGCTCTCCTCGCCGTCGCAAAGGAGAATGGCCTCGACGTGGAGTTTGTCCACACCGAGCCGGCCAAGGGTGTCTCGACCGAGTACCTGAAGCTCAACAAGCTCGGCAAGGTGCCTACGTTCGAGGGTGCCGATGGCTACGTTCTCTCCGAGTGCATCGCCATTGCCGTCTACTGTAGGCTCCCCCCCCTCTTCTTCGCTGTTTGCCCAAAGGATGAGACACATCATCATACAGTTATCCCTGTCTGAACATAAGTTGTTGAGAATCTTTCACTCTGATTTTTTGCGCTGTCACCACCTGTGTAGAGAACCCTGCTGGTATGACTCAGTACTGACTCGGGCAGTGACCTCGCAGAACGAAAAGACATCTCTCTTGGGCAAGACCAAGCAGGACTACGCCTCTATTCTCCGATGGATGTCTTTCGCCAACACCGAGATCCTGACCTCGCTGGGTGGCTGGTTCCGTCCCATCATCGGCCGTGACCCCTACAACAAGAAGAACGTCGACGAGTCGTCCAAGGCCGCCCTCAAGGCTGTCGATACCCTCGAGCAGCACCTCCTGACCCACACCTACCTTGTTAGCGAGCGCCTCACCCTTGCTGACCTCTTCTCCGCTGGCATCCTCGCCCGCGGCTTCCAGTACTTCTTCGACAAGAAGTGGCGGGCCGAGAACCCCAACGTCACCCGTTGGTACGAGACGGTCTACAACCAGCCCATCTACTCTGCCGTTGTCGACAAGCTCGAGTTCATCGACGAGGCCATCAAGAACGTGCCCCCGAAGAAGGAGCAGCCTAAGAAAGAGCAGGCCGCGCCCAAGAAGGAGAAGAAGGAGGCGCCAAAGGAGGAGGAAGAGGAAGAGAAGCCCGCACCCAAGCCCAAGCACCCGCTTGGTGAGCTTCCCCGCGCTACCTTTGATCTCGATGACTGGAAGCGAAAGTACTCCAACGAGGAGACCCGCGAGGTTGCTCTGCCGTGGTTCTGGGAAAACACCAACTTTGAGGAGTATTCCCTCTGGAAAGTCGACTACAAGTACAACGACGAGTTGACCCAGACTTTTATGACGTCCAATCTGATTGGTGAGTGTAAGCGCACTCCGTAAGAGGTAACTTTCTGACTTTGCTAGGTGGTTTCTTTGCCCGTCTCGAGGCCAGCCGCAAGTACATCTTCGGAGCTGCGTCCGTCTATGGCGTGGCCAACGACTCCCTTGTCCAGGGTGCCTTTGTCATCCGTGGCCAGGAGGCTCTTCCCGCTTTCGACGTTGCCCCCGACTACGAGAGCTACGAGTTCACCAAGCTCGACCCCAAGAAGAAGGAGGACCAAGAGTTTGTCAACGACCAGTGGTCCTGGGACAAGCCCATTGAAGTCAACGGCAAGTCGTATGAGTGGGCTGACGGCAAGGTCTTCAAGTAGACGCACCTTGATTGAGTTGCTTGTTGCTTGTTCTGGAGCTATGCGTCACGAGGATGAAGGCATGTGTCACGAAACGGATGGGTTTAACGGATGGGGGATGGGTGGATCGGTTTCCTAGACAAGTCTTGGTAGATGCACGATATTTTGCGAGGCCTGCTACTCGGGCTTGGAATCAAAAAAGCGAAAGCTAGTACCACCGCACGAAACATTTCCGTTTGTGGGTGCCCAGTCAGCAGCCCTATTACCCGGGTTTCGGGACCGCAGCTGGTGTGATGACACACGAGCTCGTGCGCCCCAAGGTCGCGGCTGATGTGCTCGATATGCGACGCCTACTATAGTCGTTGTTATCGTAGAAGGCGCGCAATTGTGGGATTATGCGTTGGCCACCCGGAATCCGGAGATGGTGCAGGCATGAATTCATGGGGTGTCCTTAACAGCCATGCGGGGCTGAACTGGGAATATGCTTCGAGAAAGTCCCGGGCTATGCATGGTGATTCCGACACGGCGATTTGTTGTGTTACTGATGTTATTTGAGTACAATTGCATGCCGGTGGGGGGGATTGACTGATGTTGGTCGACGTGGAGGATCGTGTCGTTCGGTATGGTATGTCTTGTTGAAGGCTGGGATCGGCTTAAGGATGAGTAGATGGTGCGGATCCTGAGGGATCGGTGACTTGGACATACTGATTATGTGAATGGTGGGGCTTGGAGTTTGGAGTCGCTAGGCAGGTTGCTGGGTTCTGAGGATTGAGCCAAGGGACTCAAAACTTGGACCTGGGCTTCTCCAGGATTTGTCTAACAAAGGCAAGAGTAAAAGAGCTGCTCTTGTTCTGGAGTGAGTCTATCAAGTCATATCCGGCCCTCTTAGAAGGCATTCGCGGTAGACAGCTACATATCGCACCAGCACTTGATAGGTCGATATTACCACAACGAAGGCCAGGTTGGAGGGACATCTGCGGTTGTAGCGGGTTCCTTAGCCTTGACCTGGGCCTCGGGACCCATGCGTAATCCGTGGTGCGCAAGACAAAGTCCGGTTCATGTGCCATGCAGATGCGCGTCAACGTAGACTGACAGCTCATCCGTTGAGCCGCAGGCTTCGTAGGCTCATGCTCTCGTCAGCTCGCTCGCCTTCTGTTGCGTTGCGAGTTGTGCATTCCCCATTCGTCGCGGCCGTCCCAAGCACTCTGACGGTGCGTTGGCTACCGCACTCACCCGCTGCTGCTAGACAGCATTCCTCATGGAGCCGCCATTGTCGTTGAATGAAAGGCCGCCCCAGACCTGAGGCCGGTCTCGTGTCCAGATTCCTCGCTTGGTGCGGCGCGTGTGGCGCGGGACCTTTTCCGGCCCCTGATTGGACAGCCTAAACAAGGCGGCGCGAGGTCGAGGCCAGGGCCCAAGGCTTTCTTTTAACCTCGAGTCTTCGAGGCAAAGACAAGGAAACTGGAGGCTGCCTGCCTTTCCACGACAAATTGGGTCGCTTTCGCAGTATTTTGAGAAGGGGACTTCATAGACAGAGAAGAGGAACAGACTGGGTAAAAGCCAGATTGCAGACTGCTAGTGCGCAAGGTTCCGCTGCATTGCGTTGCGTTGCGTGGTGTTGGGTTGGTTGTCCGATCAACAGGTCACATTGTGTGCCTGGGAAAGAGCGAATACCTCACATCTACTTCCTACCTGGTTTCTGGATGCCCACCAAGAGAACTAAAGCTTCGTCGCCAGCGAGCATTACCGCTTCTGCAATTACCACAGTCACGCTATCGCCGTCAATCAATCCGGAGACGCGAAACGCAGCCGCGTGGTCCGCTGACTCGAAAGCGCGATTAAAGAAGGGAGACGGGAGCCTGCAGCGCTGCGAACGACACACGGCCCTCTTGTGCAACCACGACTTGAATTGAATAGCTGGCGTGTACTCCGAGGGTGCTGAGCTGCCTCTAAAAGCATCTGGAGGCCATCTTGCTTTTTCCCGGTCACCTGTCCAATTCTCCAGACTCCAGGATCCGAGAAGTCCCGAGAAGCGCCCGCCGCTTGCACGATTCAAGTATCGCACTCGTTTGGTGACGTTTCCTCAAGAGCCGCGTGGCTGAGACAGAGGCTGGGATCGTCGACGGGAAGACACAGCGTGCATCGGGAGATCTGCAAACTGCGACCAGGCGAGAGGCGAACGCGTGTTTGGCTTAAGATTGCAATTGAGGCTGAGACAAGCGGGCCGGGATTGAGGAGCGCACCAAAGCGGAGGTTGCGGAGAGAAGCCGAGGAGGATGAAGGACGGTGAGGGCGATGGGAAGACGAGAAGGACGTCGGGACATGCCAATGAGCCTGCTATCCAGGTCATTTGTCTGGTATGTTCAACAATACTCCTTGCGAATTTCAGTAGAGGCGCCAGAGTTACCGGCAGAGTCTCTCCTGATGCTGTGCCACACCACTCTTGCCGTTTGCTGGAATCATTTGAAACTGACGGAGTATAGGGCTCTGGCGGCGGTCCAAGCGAAGATAACGTCACAGGATTCTTAGTTCGGTCAACTGCCGCGAAATGGGCGAAGAACTCAGTGCTCGCAGTCGATGCAGGTTCCCACCTCGCAGCTATTACGCGCATTCTGGAAGACGACTTTCCACTTGTCTCTGAATCGAGCGACTTCAAGACGCTTCCGAGACAACGAGCAGGCAATGGCAACGGGAATGACCAGGACTCTCCATCCCCGCGTACTGTCCATGTCGCAACACCAGATGACGAATCGGACATGGCCACGCCTGCTTCCATTGACGAGCCTCCACCAACGATCACGACGCTCGAGACTGGAGCATTCGCAGGCCTTCCCTTTCCACACGCAAGCGCCCGGGCGAATGCCTTGCATGTAGTACGCGAGCATGTCTCGACCTACCTCATTACGCATCCTCATCTGGATCACGTATCGGGTTTCGTTATTAACACAGCAGCCTTCCATAATACATCTCGCCCCAAGCGCCTTGCAGCACTTCCCTTTACTGTTAACGCAATCAAGACGCACATCTTCAACAACATCGTCTGGCCGAACCTTACTGACGAAGACGGCGGTGTAGGATTAGTGACATTTCAGCGCCTAGCTGAAGGTGGTAATATTGTCCTCGGAGAAGGCTCTGGACGAGGCTACATTGAGGTCTGCGACGGACTGGCAGTGCGAGGCTTCAAGGTCAGCCACGGTCACTGCATGAAAGGGCCTGGACACGTACATCGCGGATCCAACGCCAATCTCCCAGAGACCCCTGGTATTGGCCTCTCGCGCGCATCAACACACCACCACGATCCTCCAGTCGACGGTCGCGAAGTCCGATCTCTTAGCTTCTCGCTCCCCACCCAGAGCGGACCCGGCACTCCTCTCTTCACAGGCGGCACGACAGATGCAAATCGTACGGCTAACGTTGAGCAATGCATAGTTGACTCAACGGCATACTTTATCCGCACAGAATCCACCCCGCACACCCCAACAAAGGAAGTCCTAATATTCGGCGACGTGGAACCAGACTCGCTCTCTCTATCACCCCGCACCTTATACGTCTGGGCCGAAGCCGCGCCCAAGATCGCTGCAGGTATACTCACGGGTATATTCGTCGAGTGTAGCTACACTAATTCACAAGGCGACGCAGTTCTGTACGGTCATCTAGGCCCGCGGCACCTGCTCCAGGAGCTGGGGAACCTGGCAGACATGGTCAAGGAGGCGAGGAAGGAACATGAGAGGGAAAAGGAAGAGGCACGAAAAGGACGCAAGCGGAAACGAGCTTCTAACGGCTTGCTGATGGGAAGTGGAAGTGCGACTTCCGCTGGATTGCATGCACATGAGAGTCCGAGGAAAGCGAGCAGGACGCGTGGATCGAAGGATTCGAAAACGCTCGATGCGAGTGCAGACGACGAGATCATGACAGATTATGCTGCATCCCCGACCCCGGCGCCTGGGGGTAGAGGAGCGACAGGCACGCACACGCCTTCGAAGGATCTCTCGCATCCGAGCGCCCCCGCGGCATTGAATCTGAACAGTGTGTCTGTAGAGCATAGCCGTGCGTTAATGAGCGCGAGTCTGGATGCTCCGCTCAAGGGGCTCAAGGTTGTGGTCATTCATGTCAAGGATACGCTCGCTGATGGACCTTTGGTCGGGGAGTTGATTCTGAACGAGCTTGTGGAGGGTGAGAGAGCCTTGGCGGAACAAGGCAGAGGCCTTGGATGTGTATTTGAGGTCAGTCGGAGTGGTGGGTCTTATTGGTTCTGAGAGGAGAAAAACCAGGATCAGAATTGCATGGCGTTGAGAGGTGTCGGTTGAGGTGAACGGGGTCTGTATACATTGCTCGGCGTTCTTGGGAGGCTCGTTCGGATGGGCTGGTTTGGGCGGCTTCTGACTTCGGCTGTATGTTGGATGTACGTTGCGGATTTGGATTTAGACGATAGCGAGGTGTATGATTAACCGTGCCCATGTATTCTCCATGACCTCGTCAGGAGTATTTCTGCGCCTGATAGGTCGCTCGTCCCAGAACTCGGTTCGACTTAGCGCTGCTGCTTCTGCGTCTGAAGCCGTCTTGTGGTCAGATGGTGAGGAGCCTAGGTCTTTGATGGGTTAAAAGTGCGGGCTAGAAGCCACAGGCTGCTGCAGCTCGCGTGGTGAGGCAAAGCGGTACGTTCTCCACAGCTGGAACGGAAGGAGGTTGAACTTCAAGCGAAGGGGCCTTGCTTCGCCATTACACAACACTTGTCGAAAGAGATATCGCAGAGTCTGGAGAAGGGTCTTGAAGGATCGAGCGATGCACCTCTATGCTTCCGCCGGAACAGAGGTGGGTGTATGGCTGCCCTGGGGCCGATCGCGATGTCCGTCTGACCTTGCTTCGAATTCATCCCCTATTCTGGCGGACACTGGCAAACATGCTGCCTGAGACAGCACAAATCACACGTTCCGCTTCGCTGCCACCCAGAAATGCACTAGCTTCTGGAGGTCTCACTATGAATCTGCCCACAGCCAGGAGACTTCATCGACCTTTATTAACCCCTGTAGTACGCTACAAGTGCGGTTTTACAACGTTGGCGCGAGCTCAGAAATCATGAGTCAATGGAAAAGAGGGAGCAGCACCAGTGTCAAGCGCAAGTTGGAGCATGCGCTCGAAATTTGTTTCGAGTAGTTGCTCCGTGAGGATGCCATGGCGAGTCTGATCCGTTGGTCAAGTTACATGCTGTGTTCTGCCGCAGAAGCTGGTTGTCTACCAGCAATCATTCTCTTCGTAAAAGAATCAGCAGCCAGAAGCGATCAAAACGTAATGCGAGCGCTGACAGCAGACTATCGAGAAAACCAAGAACGTCAGTCTATAGGAGAAGCGGTCTACGACCGCCATCACGATGTGCTGGAGAATTTGGTCACGCAAAGACATGCGGATCTCAGGTGCCACGTGATTAACTGTTCACCTGAGGGTGAGCATGTACCTCATTAGGCTACATTGCGCCATTCCTCGCCCGACGTCTACCGCGATCCTTCTTAGGCACATTCCTATTTTATTAGTCGACAAGCCGAAGAACAGTGGTACCACACCTCTCGAGCAACTTATATACACGAGTCCAGGCAGTGTGGAGGCTACGAGGCTACTTCTAGAGGAAGGCAAGCGGTAAGACAGGGAGCCGTTGGCATGTGTCAACTCCTAATGGCCTTTGGGGCAAATGCGGAGGAAGCATTAAGCGCTGACAAACGGGGCAAATTGGAATTGAGAGATGTGGTCAGAAATGCCGAGAAGAGAGAACAGATTCTGGGCATTCTGATATACGCTCAGGGCAAGAAGGATGTATCGACTCTGCAACCCCCCGTTTGAGGTGCATCAGATAGGGTAGTAGAGTCCATCAATGCCTCTTTCCAGCGTCCTGTTTACAAACGTTGGATCATGATGTGTCGTGATGGAGGGATTTCCAGGCTAAGAAGCGGCATTCTAGTGAAGGTGCCGGTAACTCCTTCCACAGTTTCCGATCCAGCATAACGCTATATTCTACCTGCTAGCTAGGAATATATACCTTCGATCTCGAGTCTTCTAAGAGCTACTTTTTCTTAGAGAGTAAATAATATATAAAAGCTATAACGTATTCTACCACTAAGTTAGTTAAACTACTAAGTTAGTTAAACTACTAATTTAGTTAGTT
This sequence comes from Lophiostoma macrostomum CBS 122681, assembly GCA_010405375.1. Taxonomy (NCBI): domain Eukaryota; kingdom Fungi; phylum Ascomycota; class Dothideomycetes; order Pleosporales; family Lophiostomataceae; genus Lophiostoma; species Lophiostoma macrostomum. The sequence continues at coordinate 567 of MU004391.1, read as the reverse complement.
TTTCTTAGTATAACTAACTTAAGTTATAGAATTATTATTATTATTATTATTACTACTACTAACGTACTTGCATAGCGAGTCGGACAGGCAAGCAAGTCGGACACTCTGCCAAGACCCTACCAAAATGTACTATCACCTATAGTACAACGCGATATCTTAATAATATAATAAACTACCTATATTAAAAGAAGCTTATATATAGCTTGCGCTTAGCACTATCTAATAAGATGCGATACTTTCTTAACAGCGCGCTATAGCTATCTATAACGTCTCTTATACTATACTAAGTAATTAACATGCTAGAAAGACTTTTTAATGCGACTGTGTACCTAACTTAATAAGGCTTACTATAAGAGAAGAGTAGGTAATTATATAGTATATACTTGACCTAGATATATAAGAATTTCTATTCTAGCTTGCTACTATAAAAGATATAGCTAATTCTTTACTAGCTGTACGCTACTATAAGCTAGTTAGCTAGAGGTAGCCTAATTACTTTATAAAGCGCTAGCTAGACCTTTAAGTTAAGTTTAATTAAAAGTATAACTATAAGAGAGCCCTCTATAA